>WAAD01024188.1:13385-51710 GCA_013389945.1 Fregata magnificens | reverse complement strand
AATTATTTTATTATTATTTTATTAAATCCCAGTTAACTGAAAGTATAGCAGATGTACCATACTCGCTTGGCACATCTGGACTAATATTTAGACCATTTTTACGTTAGCAAGTAGTTTGGTGCAGTAGGAGCAAATATGTAGAGCAGAGCAGTTATTGCTGAGGAGCTAGCACTGGTGTTACATGACATTTCAAAGGGTTTTACTTTGGACTAGGTCTGATTTGGTTCTGTGAACTGGAGGTCCATTAGCAGTTGCAGCACATCTGGTTTAGTTTCATCCCAGAGGAATACAATTTGTGCACTCTGTGATGCAAGACAGTGCGGTGAGCAGGAAAAAAAAATGCACAAAAATGGACTAACCTAGACTGAATATACCAGGTAGTGTTATGAAGCAGTAAGAGCTGCTTTTGGTCTAGGTCTCAATCTTGTAATTAGGTTTGAACTTTAGTAAATATGTCTTTTTTTCTAGGTGTTAAGATTTATTATAATAATTTTGAAATGGATCAATACCTCTGAATGTTGTTCATATCTCAGTAATTACAAGAATTAAATTAGTTAGTTTTTTATATTGTTCAGTTTGAAAAGTCAGGACTTGACAACTCTATCAGCAAGCACTAATTGAAGGCTCCAGATTTCATTTTGATCTTGAAACATGTAGCCCAGTCTAGATTAAAATAGATGAAGTTAGAAGTATTTTATGTTTTTTGACTAATTGGGGGTGGGGGGTATAATTCATTTGTTGATAGACATATAGTTTAATTTTTTTTTTTTTTCCTTAATGTGGTAGTTTCTTGAGTCTTCTCACGTCCTGGTCATCTGAATTATGATCCGTTCAGGTTTTCATCTACAAGATTGGAGGCAATTGTATTGATGTCGACACATTTTCTGCTCCTGATAATGGAAAACATAGGCACACTTATAAATTCTTTGTATGACTGTTTTTCAGTTTGCTGCAGGACAATTGTTTGTACTAGTAGTTGAGGAAAATCTTGTGGTATCACATCAACATAATGTAAACCAAATTAACACTGATTACTACTGATCACAAGTGAATTATTTCTGGATCACAAAAACCTTACTGGACCTTTTACTGATTTTGTAATTGTGGGAACTCTAGGCAGCCTGTTAGCAATTGGCAACATTATAATATGTATGCTGAAATTTACTCTGACTATTGTTGAAGAACAACCCAGTAAAATAAAAAAATCAGTGGCTACCAGCATGAAAAAGTTAACATCAATGATAATTATAGGGTTTTGAGACAGAAATATGTTGTAGTAGAAAGCTTTCTTTTTGATGATGAAATAGTTTATTGCATAAGGATTAATGTTCCAGCTAACTGCCTAAAAAGTCCCTTCAGATACAAATACTCATTGTAGCTATTTTCCCAGGCAATGAGTTGTTGGATCTAGTGTGCAAGCAGTCAGGAGTCAGTGCTTTGGTCATGCATTCAAGTATATTTTCTGGCAGCTAAGTTGTGTTCTGAGGATTTCAATATCATGTACAGTAGGAAAAAGGAATAAAATCACTTCCTCTTCATTAAAACTCCTCCTTTTTTTTGCCTGTTATCTGAAGTTATAGTCAGGAACACTTCAAAGCACTTTCCTAAGTTGCAGTTATTACCTCCACATGATTGGGTAAATGCTTCCATCTTTTCTCTAATGTAAGATCATTTGACGACAGACTTAGACACAGCATCTTGCTCTTGATTTATGAAAGCAGGGTACTGCTATGGCCTTTCCCTGAACCCTTTGAAACTGCACATAATATATTATGAAAACTTGATTCTTTTTTAAAATGATAACCAGGCATCTGAGAGCAGAACAGAAGTAGAGATTCTCTCTAATGGAAAATAGCAAATTATACTTTAGTACTTTAGGCTTCCTGAGGAGCAAAAGACTACAAAATGTCTATTTATTGGATGTTATGCTTTGTTAGCAACATGGGGTTTTTTAAAACCTTATTGCGGTCTTTGAATACTTAAAGGGGGCTTATAAGGAAGATGGGGACAGACTTTTTAGTAGGGACTGTTGTGATAGGACAAGGGGTAATTGTTTTAAACTAAGAGGGCAGATTCAGACTAGATATAAGGAAGAAATTTTTTACAATGAGGGTGGTGAAACACTGGAACAAGTTGCCCAGAGAGGTGGTAGATGCCCCATCCCTGGAAACACTCAAGGTCAGGTTGGAGGGGCTCTGAGCAACCTGATCTTGTTGAAGATGTCCCTGCTCGTTGCAGGGGAGTTGGACTAGATGACCTCTACAGGTCCCTTCCAACCCAGACTATTCTATGATTCTGTGAAAACAGCTATAAGGGAGAAATAGAGCAAAGGTTAAAAAGGCCGTGACCATCTTGGAGAAGCTCCCAAATAACTGACTTGTTAAACAGAAGCGAAGTACTTTTGTTACGGTTGTATTGTAAAATAGTACTTTAAATCTTTTGTGGGTTTTATTTGAAGAGGTATATTGAAATAATGTTTTGCCCTGGATTTTGGACTTGATGCTCTGATAAATACTGATACTTATGTCTTTAAAACATGAAAAATATTTGAAATGTGAATTGTAGTTTTCAATGTTTAAGCGAATTGTTAGAATGTGGAGCAGATGTAGTGTACAGTGTAGTATTTGACGGTGGCAATTCTAGCAAATTGACTGACCCACTGGGTTTAGAAGTAGGAGATTTGCTCTTACTTTCTGTCATTTTAGAAATCCTTCAGGGTGTCTACAGAAGTGGCATGTTTGTGAAAATAAAGCTGTAGGGAGACTTCAGTGTGTATTCCACAGCTCTACTTTGTCAAAGTAGTCATAATGGATGACTGGAAGAGCTTGGCTTATTTAACCTCCCAAGGGAGGGCTGAGAAGAGGGTAGATAGGCTAGCTCTGAATGTGTCTTAGAATTAATTTCTGTAAAGAAGATAAGAGAGTAGGGAAAAAAGTTGTTAAGTGCTTGTGGAGCATGTAGAGCAAAAACTAGGAAAACATTTCTAATTCTGGAACTATGTGATTCAACAACTGTGTCTAGGGTTTAGGATCCCCTCCTCTTGCCCCCCAGTTCTGGGTTTCATGAGGCAGTTTAATAAACTTAAAAGGCACAGGGATATATGCAAGACACCTGCAGATACCAGTATACTGGACTCATTAAGAGCAGATTCCTATACACTACTGTATTTTTCTATGATGTGTTATAAGTTTGCTACTTGCTCTGATCAGGTGACTCAGTAATATAACAATAAACATATTACTGTCATGTTTTGCATTTCACCGCAGTTCCATATCTGTTTACATGTAGTACTTAAAATATTATGTCACATAGGGCATACAATAAATAGTGGTGAGCAACATCCAGTTTGAATTATGTTCTAAAAAGCATGTTGTCACCAAACCATACACTTAGGGGAAGGTTTAGTTATGCTTAGATGAAATTCAGTGGACTCTGTTCTGCAGGAAGACAAAGCAAGCGCAAGTCTGCTAGGGCGTCTTAGAGGATGTGACCTAGCTGTGGCTCTGGAAATCCCATTTTAGCTGGGGATGATCTCTGCCATCCTGGGTGCTCACAGAGGTCCATTTTGGCCTTGTANTTTTTTTTTTTTTTTTTACACGATACTGATGTTCTGTATAAATTGTGTATTTCTCATATAGGTTTTGGTAGATTAATATGAAATTGCATATAGTACAGAAAGATTTCAGATACTTGTTTCAGGTTAGCAATTCTCTTACTTATTTCTTAACAATTCTTTTATTCTGAATGATCTTTTTCCTCATTGGATATGCTATTCCCCCAAGGCTTTTCACGTGTTAATGAAGAGGGCTTTTAATGTTTAGATTCAAGAACCAGAGTTTGATTTCAGTTCTATTGATGATTTGCTGTGAAATTGAGCGTGTCACTAGCATCTTTGTACTTCAACTTGCATAAATATAATACTAAATTATTTTAAAGATACATATGAGGCTGTGTCAATGTCTTTTGAATTGGTTTGAAGAGGTGGATCTAATCCCTTTATTCACACTTAGTTTTTTTGTTTGTGTAGAGTTTGCAGTTGTAATCTGTGGCAGGTATTACTGCTCTCACCATCCTGATACAGTAGGTGGTATTTGGGGTAAAAATGTCTTATACTATATTTCAGACCACAAGTGATTCCATTTTTTGGTTTTGCCCTTCTAAAGTCAGCTCAATTGTGAAAGCGGGGAGGGTAGTTTCTTGGTCTTCAAAAGTGATTAAATTATTTCATTTAGATTAAATTTGACTTCTGTCATATGTAAAATGGTAATATGTGTGAAAGCATATGGGCTCTGTAACTGTGGAAACAATAGTTTCAAGGTAAAATAACCAGTGAATACAGTACAGTGTATGGATGCATTTGTAGGAGAGTTTTATGAGATACACAGACACAGTGTGGAAGTTACTTATCACTGCCTGGACTATCTAGCCATCCCCTGATGAGCTAGCCTGCACGTGCCCTTTCACTCCCCAAAGCTGACATCAGGTACTTTTTGCCTTTTTTTCTGTCCTTGTACTGAAGGTAGAATAAATAAAATGAATCGGTCAGCCCAGTTCCACTAGGTTCAGAGTGAAAATACATAAAATGAGAAAGGAAAAGCAACAGAGATCCTCCTGCATTTTTGGAAGAGGCTATTTTGCCTGTACAGTGTTTTTTAAGCGTCTCCTTTATTAAATCAGAATTGTTGCATTGTTAGAGATGAGTGGAAGGAAAGGTAAATGCAGGATATGTATTTTCATGTTTTAGGGAAAGTTGGGTAGAGAAAGAGAGCAGGCTTGTAAGAATGTCAAAAAGAAAAGATACCTTGCAAAAGTATCAGATTAGCTCAAGAAGGAGTGCTTTTTCTTTATCATCATTCCTTTGATCTTCACAAAGGAAAGAGTTAGGGGGTTTTTTGTTAAAGAGGAGATACCTGAGTATATGGTACAGCTACTTAGATTATGTAATTTATTTCATACCTTTTGCATGGGCAAAGGTTGTTTGTATCTAAAATGAATACAACTTCAGCCTTTGGTGTGGTATAGACACTGAATATATTAACTACTTTTATCTCTGTCTCCTATTGTACATGAAAGGCGTGGCCACATGCAAATACTAGCATAACTGCAGGGTTTGTATGCTTGTAAAAACAAATGTTCTTGTAAAGACAGACGTTTGCCCTTTTATCTTCCTATCTGCAGTCCCATAAGCAAACATTTTAATGGTTTTACCATGAAGTGGTTACACTTTAGTGAAATTCCAGATGTTGAGCATACTGTTAATAAGATTTGTCACTTCCACTAAAAACCTCTGGATTTCTTTGGTTTTGCAATAAATTGGAAACTAACCAGAAACATATTTGATAGAGTGGCTTGAACTAGAACCATAAACCAGAACTGCTGATATTTTAGATGCAGGTGAATATCCTGTTCCAAATTAGAGTTTTGGCATTGTTTCTTTTCAATTTGGGTCATTTTACAATAGCATAAATATTTTTTTAAAACAGTAGATTGTTATTTTTTGATAGGGTTAATGAACTCCTGAGAGACACAGTTATTCTTTAGAGTGGTAGAGATGTTTTCTTTAGTGTATGAAGTTTGGAGGTTTTATGTATTTCTACGTGCTATGCTTAACTGCCCTTGAAAAGGATTTAAAGTAAACTTGACAGAGTCAGCAAGCAGTGTGAACTTTATCTTACAGCTTTTCTTAGAGAATAAAATATTTTTGTGTTTAAATGTGAATTTTATGCTAATGGAATTGGCTTATATTCATGAGAAGCATTCATCAAACAAAAATGTTTGGTGTATGCATGGTGTAAGTGGAAAGGAATTAGGCCCTTGGGAGCTCAAGATGGTTTGTCTTAGGAGCTGCCAAACCTGCTAGCCTGACAGAGGCGAGGCTGCTGCAGCTCCCTGTCCCCAGGTCCAGCCAGCAGCAAGGCTGAGCATTTGTTCCCAATAGGCACGTGTGCACGCATGCGCACGCTACATGTACATATATATGTGGTCATCCACATAGATCAAGACAGAAACCACAGCACTCTCACAAACACAAACTGCACCAATGGCCTGACCTTGTTTCACCTTTGTGGCTGGTCAGGATGAAAGCTTGTTTGTGGAATATGTATGCATAAATATACATATCTACAATATGGATGCCTCCAGGAGCTGGTCTTTGACCCTCAGTCTATGCAGTCACTGGTCTTGCATCTCCGGTCTCTGCGGTTGCCAGCATGTGGGCATGTGAGGCTTGCTGTGTGGCTTGCAGCTCCATTGCAGTTGCTGGTGCTCAGCCCTGCACACCCACATGCACACGTGTACACACTATGGATCCTCCCAGTAGCTTTAGACACTCAGTGTATCCAGTAGTTGACCCCTGGCCTCCCTGTTGCCTCACGCACAGACACACACATGAAAATGGGTCTTTCTGGTACCTGGTGCAGCCTTATAAGCCTACCAGTAGCCGACCCTTGCACCCCAGTGGCTCTCCTGTAGCTGGGACCACCTGTTTCCACCAGTACCTAACTCTCAGGCCCCTTGGTCTCCCCAGTGTCTGCCTCAGGCTTGTGGCTGCTCTGATACCTGGCTCCCAAGCCTCTCGCCTACTCCTAGTCCAGCTTGATGCTCATGAGCAATGACACATACTGAAACACACACCCACACAACATGCATGCACCCCACTGTCCCCAGTTTCTGGCAGCACAGACACGTGCGCCCCTGTGACTCATGGTCCCCTCTGCAGTTGCAGGCACTCAGACCTCCAAATACACAGAGGCACACAGAGCCTCCTGCCCAGGAGTTAGAAATGGAATTTAAGGAGAAGGCAGGACAGACTGCTCAGTGCAGGGCATGGCCAGACAAGCATCCTGACCAGCCATCTGTTTCAAGTAACCAACCCCTTTTTACCCTGGGTTTACCAATGGTTGTTCCTCCTCAAACCACCTTGATCGCACTTTTCCTGGCCTTTCGTCTTCCCTAAGCATCTCATAATAAGTTTTGTGCCATCCCAAAGTGCTCTTCCCCTGAATCCCATAATAAGTCCCATGCCCCTGTAGGCAGTAGCCCCCTGTCAGACTGTAAGATGGGCGGGGAGCCTCTTCCTTCTCTTTAGCTGGTGAATGTCACACCTGGACAGGCTGATGGCTCCCCTGGGACAGCCCGGGGCGGAGCTGGGTCAGGGTGCTCTGTTTTCTTCAATTACATTATTGGGGTTCCTACCCTGTTACTGTTCCTCTGTGCTTCTCTGTGTTTATGGTGATGAGCCTTTAATCACATAAATTAACAGTTTGTGTAATGGAAAGTTGGGATCATTTACCTGCTAGTATTAAGTCATTTGGGTTAAAGTGCATTAACACCGCCAGTGCTTTGTTAGGTTAATTGTTGTAATGGGATGAACTTAGATGGTGTGGAAGTTTAGATAAACTGGGAGGTTAGGCTTTTCTGGCAGGAAGATTTTTGCTTTAGTACTAGTACAGTTACCTAACCCAAAGGATTTAGACATTTGTGAGGTGGCTGAGACCCTAATGATGCTGCAGCAGAGAATTGTAGTTGCAAATGCAGTAAATCAATGGAGTAAGATACTGCCTATATATTACGGGGTATATATCTCTCCCCCACTTTATGCATGTATGAACTAGTGAATAAATTATGCAGTTTGGTTTATCAGAGGGCCGTGTTTAAAGGGTGTTTTCTTGGGAACTACCCCAGAATGATAGCTCGTCTGCTAGACATTGGGATCTGCCACACCAAAGAGATTTCAAGTAACAAAAGAGCAAAGAAATTTAGGAAAAGCTTTTCCTTTGTAGGAAGCTGCTTTGATTTTTCAGGAAGAAGAAATGCTAACTCCACATTTTGATTTTTGCGTAAACCCATGGTTTTTTGTCATGATGTTAGTGTGACAGGTCAAAGCTGAACTCAGCAAAGTAAAGAGTTAGAACTCTCACATAAGCTCTGTGTAATGATATTGTCAAATGGAATCCTTTGTAGAATATCCTATGTTATTTATAAGTCTTTACAGTATGGGATTTTATGATATGGTAAAGAAATGAGTGTGATATATTGCTTAATTGATTACTTGGGACCTATACAAAACATTTAACTTGAAGTGTATTAGCTTTATACCTAATAGAGAATTAAGAAATAATGAGTTGGAAGAAGTACTTTCCCTAAATTGCAGGTCACCTTGTCCTAAGTCATCTATTCTGCAGGGCTACTTGCTGGTAAAAAAACAATGAAGAACTAAGTAGTAATTCCAGAGTAATTTTTTTAAGATTAGTTGGTGTTTAGGGAAAAAAGTGCATATAATTCAAGTTTAATGGCAATATTTTTATTTTTCTTAAAGGAATTACCTACAGTTCTGCTTATTCATCAGATGGATGGGCACGAAGGTGCATGGACAATATTACCGTTAATGAGAGAGTAAGTGTAAATGAATGCCAGTTATTTTTGGAATTTTTTGTAACCAAGAATATAAATATTAGTTACTCAGACCTCTGTTTTCAGAAGGAAAGTTTTTGGGTGAGAGTTGCAACCTTATCTTTTCACCTTCTTACTCTGCTTTTTTTTTGGTTTTCCAAAGCAATTTTCTGTTAAATTTCATTAAATCAGAGAATGCTATTTTAAATAAAAGAACAACAATAATATAATGTAACTGAACAACTACCTTCTTCAAAACATTTTGGGTTTTAAAATTATTAGGGAAGTAAACTAGTCAAAAGAAATACCATTTTTAAATGTGTATTTTCCTATTTGGTCCTCGCTTCTCACAGTGTAAGGTGTGAGGTATTTCAGAACTTTTGACCTTTCAGATTACTTGGCTGAATGAAGTGGATAAATAATTTTTAAAAAATAAATAGTAATACCTGTTTGGGGTTTCTATCTTTTATTGCTTACAGTGTTTTTAAGAGGTGGTACGCCTCTATAGTGAAAAGAAGTAGGTTTCAACATGTTTTTAGAAGCTTATATGGCTAGTTTTCGTCTTAGTATGGTCAGAGGAGACAAGTAATCTCAAATATCTTTTCTTCTTATGTTATGCAGATGGCTCCAAGGAAGGCATGCTGCATTTACATGGTAGTATGTTGCAAACTGTCAGGAAGCAATGATTCTTATTTCAGAAAGTCCTAAAGCTCCATGATGCCAAAGGCTATACTTTGTCTAAAACTTGCATTTGAAATTGATGCCAGAGGCTCTGCAGCCTCTTGAAGTTTAATTTAGTTAATATAATTTATTAGAGTTACTCAGAAAGATGTTTTTGTTTCGATTTGAGGTTTTTGCATCAGAGTGGTTGCAGGACAGGATGTTTTTCCTTCTGCTTTCCATTGCTTTCTATGTGTGTAGAAACATGAAAATAGTGCTTGTATAGTAGCTATCTTTGAGATACGTGTAAACTGTGAAACGAAGCACAAGGAGAATTGAAGTAAACTGAAAAACTGGAAGATGATGTTCCAACTATCAATCATGTTTGTTTTTCCTTCTTAGCTCCTGTTTCAATGACCTAGTGGTTCCTCTTCTGAATTATTTATGTCTTGGTGACAGGGTTTACAGATACAGCTCTTACAAGATAGCAAAACTCAGAAGCAAAAATACAAACACTCATTTGTGTGATAAAGCAGAAGAAAATTCTTCAGAAATCAGAAGAGGCATCTTAAGTAGAGGGTTTCCATCTTGAGAATTTGGGAATATGAATTTCCTTGTGTCTACTGTTTCACTTACCACTTTTGGCAGAATGAAGACATGGAGTAGTTTAGACGTCTGTTGATGTTGTGAGGCTTATATTGTTTAGTTTTCTCAGTGGACAGAAGAGGAGGAAGGGAGATCAGCCCATTCTGCAGCAGCTGATGATGCTCGGATTTGCGATATAAGATGCATTCTTATCTGAAAACTGCTTTTAAAAGAATGGCTTTCCTCAGTTCTGTGGTTGTCAGCATTTTTAAGGAGGCCTCTAAACAGTTATGACCATTCTTAATTTTTAGTTCGTGGGCACAAGTTAACTTGGACAAATACTTCCTTTCAGAAAATGTAACCTTCTGAATTCTGTAAGTACCCTTACTATCTCCAGAAGGCCCACTACATTTCTTCTCAGTAACCATGTTCATTAAGCAGAGAAGAAATCCCTTTTTAAAATTATTACCCCAAAAGTGGATCTTACCCGAGTATCTCCAATGGCTCCTTGCAACCTGAACTCCAAATTTGTGTGCTATGAGGTCTACATACGACTCTCTGCAGGCCTTAAATACCTAGCCTTGAAAATCATTCTGTTTGTCCATCAATAGCTAGATGAACAGATCATTCTTTCTGTGAACTTGTATGTGCTGTATTCACAAGATGCAGTAATTCTTTCTGTGGGGATCATTCCAGTGTTTTCTCCTTGCCCTTCACCCACCTGCTTTTGTGTAAATCCAGGTATTTCTCTCCTAAAGTTCTAGCTGACCACTAAAGTGTGAGAGAAGAGCCTTCAGTCTTCACAGGGCATTGAATACTGTACATATTTAAAAACGTGAGGGTATCTGATACCCTTTCTGTATTTGTTTGGCAAGTTTTAGAAGGAACAGCCGGGAAGTGTCTTTCCCAGCTGATTGTATCTTGTTTGCTTGCCTGAATGGCAAAGAGTTGCCCAGATTTCAGTATTGAGTAGGCAACAAATATATACTTTTATGAACTAAAAGGATGAATGGATTGTGAGTTCCTCTGGCTATTATAGTTTAGCAGATTAAGTATCATAAACAGAAAGCAGTGAATAATCAAATACCATTGCAAGATACAGAGAAAAGGTAGCTTTATGGGAAGATGACTGTCATGGTTTAACCCCAGCTGGCAGCTAAGCACCACACAGCTGCTCGCTCACTTCCCCCTGGTGGGATGGGGAGAGAATTGGAAGAGTAAAAGTGAGAAAACTCATGGCTTGAGATAAAGACAGTTTAATAAGTAAAGCAAAAGCCGTGCACGCAAGCAAAGCAAAACAAGGAATTCATTCACTACTTCTCATCGGCAGGCAGGTGTTCAGCCATCTCGAGGAAAGCAGGGCTCCATCATGCGTAATGGTTTGCGAAGACAAAATGCCGTAACTCTGAATGTCCCCCCCTTCCTCCTTCTTCCCCCAGCTTTATATGCTGAGCATGACGTCATATGGTGTGGAATATCCCTTTGGTCAGTTGGGGTCAACTGTCCCAGCTGTGTCCCCTCCCTTCTTGTGCACCCCCAGCCTACTGGCTGGTGGGGTGGTGTGAGAGGCAGAAAAGGCCTTGACTCTGTGTAAGCACTGCTCAGCAGTTAACTAAAACATTCCTGTGTTATCAACACTGTTTAAAGCACAAATCCAAAACACAGCCCCATGCTAGCTACTATGAAGAAAATTAACTCTATCCCAGCCAAAACCAGAACAATGACTTGTCCCAGATGAAAAAAGATTGAACTAGTTTAGCACCTGGCAACCATCTGGTGCTTCTAGCATGTAATTAAAAGACCTGCAGGGGAAGGTATCACATGTTCTAGCATAAGTACTTCTCAGACAGTTGGTTTTGTTTTTTTTTTTTTTTTTTTTTTTTTTTTTTGTTCGTTGGTTTTTTAGGCAAATACTGTTCCCTAAAACATAAATGATCCTATCACCCTTTTTTACTTATGTTTGCTGGCTTACATTTCTGCTGTTTATTTTCATTGCTGATTTTATCAGTAGACAATGCTGTAGGGGAAGAAATCTGTGAGGTTTACAGGTGCTAATTTTCTTATCCCTCTCCTCAGATGATTTGTTGAATTAAATCAATGTAAAAGCTATGCAAAGGAAAGTGGACAAGTAAAGATTGGGGTTATTTTTCCATTAGGATGTCATGAATTTATTTTGTTAAGCAGTGGAAGAATTAAGCTCGGAGGAGTAGAGAAATAAGGAATGAGAATTTTCTGAAGGAGTCAGGAATCCTGCATTGAGATTAGTGTTAGCTTTGAGGAAGGTAGGGGAGTCCCTTCAATCTGTGTAGTTTCACTGCACTGAAAAAGCTAATGAAGTTTTTGAGTTGCAGATTATGATTATGATCAAACGGCTGTGAGAAAATCTGTCATTAGGCATTTTCATGATTGTTGCAATGCTGTTCGATGCCCAACAGTGGGACTCCTTGGAAGAAAGTTAAGGTACAGAGGGGAAGGTAACTTAAACTGCTATCTAGGAACTTCTGAAAGCATAGGTTGCTATTAGACCTGTAGTACCTATATATTTCCGAGTGGACATTCTTCATGTATCTCTATTCCCTTCTTTCTGGAATACCAGGTGCTATATAAATAGATAGCAGCAGAGGCAATGTCTTTATCCATTCACTGTAGTCCTTTGATATGTAATTCTAAGTTAGTAGTAAAAGTTTCTGTGTAAATGAATAATTGATTGCAAAGTATGTATTTGGGGAATGTGGGTTGAATCTATCATTCTGTTGATAAGCCAGTTTGTTAGTAAAATGTTAATTTCTTTTGTTAGCTTCTCTGTTACATATGGTAGGAACTCCTCATGGATTTTCTTCTGTGAAGAAGATACAAGAATACAAGTTGTAAAGCTGCTAGAAACACTTGGAAGATTTGACGGGTCTAAGGTGAAATAAAAATTTAGATATTTAACTTTCTTTTGAATGTGCTTGAATGTGTTTTTAGGTGTAACGTGGAATCATTTGAGGTACAAAATTATAAGTACAGAATTTCAGAATTCCTAGTTACAGAACAGTTTCTGTGGTCCAGAATTTAATTTTATAACACTGTCTGGATGAGTCAGAGCTCCAAACATTGGAAAAGATGTATCCAAACAGCTTAAAATAGGGGGATAGATTTCTGTTGCTGAGGCTGAGACTGAACAAGGTGTTTAATATGAAGCATATGAGCGCCTGTCTAGCTGTTGAAGAACTGTTAAAATTGAGCAGAGAAAAGATTCCTTCTGTGGATAGCCTGAACATGATGTAACATCAGTAAAAGGATGAATATGCTGCGTGGTCCCCTCTCACCATTTTCCTGTCTGTCATCAGTTCTGATTATCATCAGATGGAATGACTGATGTTAGTTTGACTAACTGTCTCTGATCTAGTATAGTAGGGTATTTTATTTGCATTCTGTTTCTGAACTGTCTTGTTGATAAGACAGTTTTCTTTACCTGCTGGAAAAGAAACAACACCAAAAGACTTGCAGAACAAAAGGAAAATGCAGTCACCAAGGAACAAAGTAAATTTGGCAATGCAACTGACACAAAAGCTGTTAATGTTTAGAATTCTCAGTGTTCAGAAAAAAATTCAGCTTGATGTCCATCCTTTGCCTGGAATAAAAGAAGCCAAAATCTCCTGTGTGAAATATGTTTTGCCTCTTTATTGTTACCTTGACTGAGTATTGAACTCTGCTTTAGGTCTCACTATAGCGTATTTACTTCTTTTGCAGGCACGTGGCCGTGTCATGTTTTCTCTCAATTATTTTCTAAAATGGTAATAATAATAATAATAATAATTCAGAGATATGACATTTTCAAGCACTCTGTCTTCAAAATGTCTGACTGAATGTATTCAGGCCTTTGGAATATCCATTTATTTCTGTTTCAGAAACACCTACTCCTAATTGATGTTCTCAGAATAGAAACATAAAAATTTTTGTTCTAGATGCTGCCCTTATGCCAGTTTTAATCTCTCCTTTGCATTACATGTCAATTCTATTGCAATAACAAATTATGTTCCAACCTGCATTAAAAGGAAAATAAAATGTTTTGCTTTTGTACCTAGTAATTGTCATCTTAGTGTAACAGTCTATAACTGATTCCTTATATACAGTAGTAGTCCATCAGTCACAAAATTTAAGATGAGTTAGACCAGAATGAGCTCATTCATTATTCATTTTAAAATGTCAGCAGTGTGCATAATAAAAAGCTGGTATACATTAATCACAATAAAAGGTCTACAAGGGGCGTGTGAATAGTTGATGAATCTGCAGCTTTTCAATCTGGATATGCAGAGATTAGTAACAGAACTATTGAGACTGATATGAATGTAATATTGAGTGAAAACAGATGTGTGAAAGCATCATAAGAGACTGTGGAGGAATGTTAAGAGAATGACCTGCATTGATAACCACGGACATTGACTGCAGTAAAACTAAAAAACAGTGAGGAATATCTCATTTACGTAAAGACCTCAAGGCAAGCACTCAGATGGTGAATTATAGCTGAACATCAGGAAACACCTTTTTACTGTGGGGGTGACTGAGCATTGGCACGAGTTGCCCAGAGAGGTTGTGGAGTCTCCGTCCTTGGAGATAACTCACAAGCCGTCTGGACATGGTCCTGGGCAACCTGCTGTGTAGGTGGCCCTGCTTGAGCAGGGGAAGTTAGACCAGATGGTCCCCAGAGGTCCCTTCCAACCTCAACCCCTCTGTGATTCCATGTTTCAACAGCAGAGTGATTCAACCTGTGCTTTCATAATGGAAGATGGCAAGGTTAAACCAAATTGTATGTGCCACTCATCTTCTGTCATCCTAACAAGATGATAGACTACAGCCCCAAAGATACACAGAATGAGTAAACCAAGCTGATGGGCAGCAATGAATTAGTAGCTATTGATACCTAAAGGGTATAAAAGATCTGTCTAAAGAAGAGTTTGTCTTTGAGAAGCATAAGATGTTGTAGTAAGAGACAATGAGGACATGACAGCTAAAATCTCCTGTCCTCTGTGTCAGACAGAAGTCTTGAACAGATGAATTTGGCGCACTTGTCTTGGTATTTGTGAATAAGTGGATACAAATGTGAGTTCCTAGAATCAACTTGATTAACAAGTTAGGTAAAGTCACCTCTGCCCTCTCTGAGGTCTGGTATTGAGTTTTGTTGCATCACATTCCTTCAGCTGTTAGTTTAAAATGTTCTAAACACTTTGGGGTGCTCTTACTAAAGGTAGGTGATTTTTGCCATTTTTGAAGCACAATATCTTAACTGATCCAGTGGATGGTAGTTATCCATAATGCAATAAATCACATTCTTTTTTTTAATCCACATTTTTGCCTATATGCAATTTGATTACCATCATTCCTTAAGTTACTTTGTAAATTCCTTCGCATATAACTAATTTAATCTTGTAAAGCCAGCCTGCACAGATTGACTTGTACTATACATCAGTGTAGTAAATAAACAATATTATGACCAAATAAACTTGGAGAGTATTGGCTGTAACCTGGTATGCCTTCAGTGTGATTTATGGCTTAATATTGCCAGAAATAATATTAAGTGAAAGCCTGAGGAGGGTATATGTATGGGTTTAATTTTCTATGTTTTATAGAGAAAGGAAAGTAAGGTTGGGGTTTTTTAAATCCATAGATTGTTTTGGGTAAAAATTATCATGCAAAATTAGGATAAGTAAAGATTTTTTTTTCCACTTTGCAGCATAACAAAGTGGAGGTCCAAGAAAAAAATTGTCTACAGATGGTACTGTCATAGTAAAATGTTACTATTTATTAACTATTTCTGAAACAGAATAGTGTGCTTGTGTTATGAACATTTTGAAGCCTTGGAGGCCCTAAAAGAGTTAAAAAATGCGCTCAGCGCCTTACACAGCTATACATACACATACTTACCGTGTTACACTTGCATCAGTCCCTCGGAGAGTCAGTGTTCCTGGCAGGGATGACAACCCGTACCTTTGACTCATGGTTGCTTATGTCCTGGCCATCCTTGCAGAGGTGGGATTCTTGAAGCAGGCAGCACCCCATAGCTTTGACTCAGCGTGCATGGCAAGATAAGCATCCCTGGTAGCTCCAGAGGGCTGCCCTTTTATTGCCTTTTGGGGAGCCAGGTTGAGTCCTGGCTGGAAGCTGGGGGGGTTGCCAGGCTGAATGTCCTCTGGGGCAGCCACACTTGCATACTCCTGCCAGGTTCAACCAGTTGGTTTTGGCTGGAGGTGTCTCCTGGTGCATGCAGACCTCTCTGCTGTTTGCTGACTCTGCTGTGCCCTGGCCAACTCTCACTCGTTGCTCCTCATCAACTCTGCGGAGCTGTAAAATTTAGCTCGGTCTATATAGCAACATCTGCTTGGAGTTAGAAAGATGGCTACTCGGATGCAAGATCTTCTTGGGGTTAGACTGGTTTTTTTTTCCTGGATGTTTCTGCAGTACCTTTGCTTGAATATTTTCCCTTTTGTCTTGAATTTTGTGTAACTTATTTATCTCGTGTGAAGTGTGTGAACTATGCTAATGCCTTGAAGGAATTTTTCATTGTTGTTGATAGCTGACCCTTTAAAGGAGGGGAAAAATCAAATATGGCAGGGAGTATGGAGAAAGAGAACCTTTTGTGAAAAAACAGTTGCCCTAACTTTAATCTATTTTAGTGAATTGTCAGGCATTGATAATTGTCAGGAAAAAGAAAAGCCTGAGTTACTGTCATAATGCAAAGAACTTCACACTTTAAAGATTTAATATAACCATTAGGGTGATTCAGAATTCTCATTCATCGTTTGTACTTGTAGGCCTGAAAAGCAGTTTATATATGTATTTTTATATATATACCCATATATTCTTTTCCCCCTTCATTACAGTCCTTATTCTGCAAAAATTTTGGGGTATACTTGTTTTATATCCATTCTAAACAGAAAGATTGACAACTGACAGTAATGTTAAAGAAGTAGTATTTAAGTCTGTTAATTATTTTCAGATACAGCAGAGTCAGTAATAAATTCTTAAACACTGTTGTTTAAAACTCTTATAATACTACTACTACTTTTTACTTTACAAATGCATACTTGGGCCCTTCTTCATTTAACTGTTTTGAAGATCAAGGTATTTGAAATGTATTTGCTTTTGAAGTTCCCTAGTGTAAAAGAGGCTAGACAGCTGGAAATTCAAAATGGATATATATAAAGTTCCTGAATGCAATGCTTTTGAGTGTCTTGTCTAATTAGTAGTCAGTTTGGGCAGTCAAACACTGGATCAGGTTGCCCGGAGAGGTTGTGGAGTCTATTCAAAACATGACTGGACAGAGTCCTGGGCAGCGTGATCTGGCTGGCTCTGCTTGAGCAGCGGGATTGGACTAGACAATCTCAATAGGCTTCTTCCAACCTCAGCCCTTCTATGATTCTGGGATTCAGTGCTCTTTGAATAGGTGTAATCCAGGGCATATGCTGGAGTTTGGAAATACAGTGTGTATTTGAATTCAGAGAACTGCCTTTAATTCATTTCTTACCAAGTACAATTTTTGTCTGGATTATTGTGAACAATATGCTTCCCTTGTTTTTGTTTTCAGGTTTGCTTTATTCAGCATGAATGCAGTCGTCATCTTCACTAAAAGGATGCTGTAGATGAACAAAATTGTTTCCTATATTCCTTTACAGGAGTGGTTTTTAGGTAAAGCATTATATGATGAAGAATCTACAATAATTCACCATTATGCCTTTGCGGAAAATCCTACAGTCTTTAAATTTCCAGATTTTGCTGCTGGTTGGGCACTTAGCATTCCACTTGTTAACAAGTAAGAATTGAATTTTTAATCACTTCTTGTTTATTGATAGTAATTAAGAATGTTTAATTTATACAATTTTTCTAGATGCTAATCAATATTATTTTAATGAGTTATGATTTCATATGAATTAATATTTTCTATAAAAGATGAAGGTGTTCCTGCAGTACAGTTGAAGGTCTTATTGCAGATCATGTAGATATGCGAAGTCAAATTTTAATTTTGAGCTGTCTTTGAATTTAAGCTGCTGATTGCAGTTTAGCTATGGCAGGCAGCTTGGGATGTACTCAAACAGTGCAGGCTGGCCTCTCATGGATATGACTTCAGGGCCTACACTGAGCTTTTGCTGCTGCCACCTATATTATCAGCATCCATGCCAATACATGTAAGTCTGCTTTAGTTTGAGGATCTAAGGTGCATAGCAAGACATTCAACCAGGCACAGTCATGTACAACTAGCTCTGTGTATGCCTACATGGACTTGTGCTCCCACTATAAAGTTACCCAGAAAATACTTCTTTGATAAAATTCCATTTCTTCCTTATTCTACACATTCCAAGCATACTTATTATAAGTAAACACTTAAGAATTCATTAGTAGACAAGGGTACAGAAATAGATTCCTGTATCATCGCTGTGCGTGTGATCTATTTTGCTTCACTCTGCCTATCTAAAAGTTAATGTCAAGTCAGCTAGTTAATAGTTGTCTGGTACTAGTCGTTCAACTAGTTCAGTACCATTTCTTGTCATTTTAAAAATGTATTCTCCCCCAGACAGCAGTTTTATTCCTGGATCTTAGAGTGACTTCATTGCTGTCTAGAAGTGTTTCTCATGCTATAGAGACAACCTAGATGTTTATTTCAGATTAGACGCTTAGTTTTTAAGTGAGATTTGATATGTTCATAGATTTCAGAAGTTGAATGCATCTTGCCATAGAAAGGATTGATGTTTTCATAAATTGAAGGTGCCTAAATACTGTGCTTTGGAATACACAAAAAGAGAATATTGTCTGAAGTTTGAGATGCTGATGAATATTGAGCTTCAAGCGCACTTCTGCTTTTAATCTCCATCTACTCCAGATGAGAACTTTCTTCTTGGGCAGGAAGAATGTATCAAAATGTGTGTGCTGAAAACTAATATTAACATCATTACTCTGTGCTCAGATGAAAAAAAAGTTGATATGAAAAAGAAATAGAATTGCTTCTTGGGGCAATAAATACAGAAGTGTGATTCCCCCCTCCCCCCCCATAAGATGGTCAATAATATCAGCCACACTTTGCTGCATACACTTGTGATTGATTTTTTTTTTTTTGAGTAAATTTCTTCATCTTTAATTGTATAGGCTTGCAAAGAAGTTGAAAAGTGAACCACTCAAGTCAGACTTTACAATAGATTTAAAGCATGAGGTAAGCAGTGATGTGATGAAAGAAAAAGTAGTCTCAGATCTATATATTTGAATGGTGATAAATGATAATGGAAATAACAGTTTTTTCTTAGACGTTGCTAAAATGTTTGACTGTAATGACATGTTTAAATTCTTTCCCTTCCTTTAGAATATTGTAATACTTTAAAACTACATTTCAAGCATAGAAGAATTCATGAATAAAATTGCATTGATATATGAATACATACATGGTTGTATACAGTAAGGTATCTTCTAAGGCTTGCTCTATAAAGAAGGAGAGAGACTTCCAGTCCGGGATGCTTAAGCTGACATGAATAGTATCTCAGATACTAGCCAGCCTCACTCACTTTCTAAATCAGATTCTAAGAGCTAGATATGATGGACTTAGTTTCCTCAAGTTATTTAAACCAAACTGTTGTGTGAACAATCAACTCATCAACTTGCACCATGAAAGTCTGGATTTTTTTTTTTTTTTTTTTTGCCTCTGGTTTGCAACAGTTTAAAAAGGTAGCTACTAGGTCTTTCAGAGACTGTGAGTTGGCTGAAAGGAATATGAGAGGAAAGGATTAGGGAGATCTAAAAGAAGATCAGTGCTATCTTTTCTGAAGCTTTTTTTATTTTTTCTGCCTTCAAAATGTTTGTGCAGCCCAGGGTTTTCTACTGTCACCGAAGTGAACTCCTGAACCAGGGGGGAAGGGGAGGATGAATCTGGAATAAGCTTGCTGATTTTGGCCTGAAATTATGAGTGATGTTGAATTCATTTTAATTTTTTAAAACTCCTGAAAGTCAGCTATAAATTGTGGTTCTGGCTGAGGAAAAAAACCCACCTTACTTAAAACTACTGCTGCTGTTCCAGATCTTTATTCTGTAATGGTTATAAACCTCCTCATTTCCAGCATAAATCTACAGTGTATTTATAGAGTATAAATTGGTAGCATATTTAAATGAATTTGGTTTTGTGCCAACACTATTCTTTCACATAGTTTCCCCTCCTTGACTGATGTATTTCTCAAAAGCAATTGGACCCCTTTTAGCTTTCATTTTGCTACGTGAAACAAGCCAACAAGCCGTTTCTTTCCTCTTGTTAATTTTTCTAAATGCAAGACCTTGGGCTTCACACTGTTAATTTTCTTTTTGTAAGTTACCTCAAAGTCATTCGTATGCTCCTAATATTCCAGTCTACCTCAGCACTAACAAAGCCTCTAAACATAGTCTCATAAAAAAAAATCATTAGCAGACATTTCTTCTATGTGCCACAGATTGCTTAATGAAAAACTACTGGTCACTCGACTGGCAAAATGACTCCCATCCACTTCTTATTCTGTTAGCAGTTCTTTGCATATGTTTAATTTCAAATTTATTGCCATTGATAACCTACTTCAGCCCTGTAGTTATTATTTCTGCACAGTCTCGTGTCTCCTTAGAGACAGTTCCATTCCCCCTCATTTATTTTATAAATCACCATCTTCTCCTTGTTAAATAATTTTTATCTCTACGTCCTTCTTGTGTGAATCAAGACTGACAACAAATCAAAGGATATAATCTGTGATCTTTAATGATTGTGTGTAATATTTAAATTTATGAAGGATGATAAATGTTTTAAGTAATGTTTTAGTTTGACAGAGTCTTGATAACATGTGCCTCTAGTCCTTGGTATTTTATTGTACTCCCTATCATGTTTTTTTCACCCTACTACTTTCCAAGTCCCTATTTCTTACATCAATAACATTTATGTCACTTTCCATCTGGAAGGCCTATCTTGCAAATATGGTAAAGGGTTTTTGTCATGCTGCTGCTTATTTGTAGGTTGTTTTTTAGACTTTTTGTAACTGCACAATATACAGCATATACATTCCCTGATGCTTATTCAAAACTGGAAGTGAATAATGGATTTTTAGTATATCTAACATTAGATTTGAACTAGGACTAAGGCTAAGAATATTTTTTGTCTTTTTGTTGTAAAATCATTTCCATTGTTTTAGGAACAGTCGGTAATCCTGTTCTGTAACCCAAAATGGCACTCTAACCTCACTTCTGAAATATGATAGCTTCACGCCATTCTAAGGCTTTCTATTGAAGATTTCATTATTCAGTGGGAAATCTTAGCACAGTATGAACTTTCATAAATAATTCATGTTAAGTTACAATTGTTAAATATTCTTTGTGCTGCAGGAGGATTGCTTCTTTGTTGGTTCATGTGGTAGACATTAATTCTGAATAGCTGAATTCTGAATTAATACAATCTTAAAATGTACTGGAAGCTCTTTAGAAGTCCCATCCCTTGCTATTATGTAGTCTTCTAGCTACAAGGCAGGGTCAAGAACCACTTACTTCCCATAATGTGAACGTGGTGACAAGGCAAAAAGATAACGTTGGAGATGTATGTGTGTTTATTGGCTGCTCTTACCACGAGCATGTATGTGTTACGTGTCATTTCCGTACTCCTCTACTCCAAGCACTATCAATAGTATTTGTCTTACCTGCCACTCATGCTTATGCATTTTCTTCCCTATAGAGTGGTCTTTCCATTTAGTACTTTGTTGAACTCATCTGTAACGCTAAGATCATTTGTGTTTTCAGAAGCATTGCTAAAACAGCAAATAAACAGACCACTTAATAATGGTGAGGCTAAGAGAAATTAGAACTTGCAAGCTACAAAACTCGTATTGAAAGAACCTGCAGCTGAGTTACAGTGGTTTAGCAAGTCAAGCTGAGCAGTAGCAATGACCATGTTTGTACTCACAGCTCGCAGTCGTCTGCATCCACTCAATTACAAGGAAAAATACAGTAATTTAAACTCTCTTCAGTGCAATCAAACTAAAAGTTTTACTTTGCAGTTGAGGTGGTCTAAGAGTGCATGTGTAGTTATGACAGCCCAGTTACAATCAGCAACTTGCTAAAAAGTCATCAGTTAATGGAGTTCTAGTATGTGACTGTACCCTAACTGTTTGCTGTCAAAAATCTTTCAAATCTGGAAGCTTAAGTTTCAAAAATATGATTGTATTCTCAAGCCTGCCCCCAGTTGTAACAGGGTCTGTAACAAACTGGCACTTCTAGTTTATTCCCTCTAACTTCCAGAAATGGCCATGTGAAGGTAGTTGGGATTTTCTGAGGATGTTGAGACCTAAATGAGATGGGCATGAAAATAAGCATCTATAACTTAGAAGTCTGTAATTGGTTTGATGACTTGGGCTTGTCCAGACCATACTTAATGCTCTTGGTTTACACTGAGTTCTTCCTGAACACCAGGGAGAAGGAAATATTATGCCCTCTTAATAATAGCTTAATGATCAAATNTAACAGTTCCTAAGTAGGCATAAAACACTGAAAAGGAGACTCATTTTCACTGCCTTTGGTGTGTGCTGGATCTGGTCCCATGTTCCAGTGAAGCACTTGTTTTCCACGCAAGAGTCATTGGGAATATGTGTAAATAACATGGGAAACAGGAACTAGAACCCAAGACTGATTTTCCTCCCTTGGAGGAGTCCCTTTCTCCCTGTGCAGTAGGGTCTGGCTCCCCTTCACTACAGTATCTTGTTGGTTCCGTGAATCTTACTCTTTGCGCAGTAATTCAGTTTCATGGGGTAGCATGGAGAGTCTCTGTCCCAGAATATCTATGGTTTGTTGGTGTAGGCACCCTTTTGAAAACTAGAAGCTGTAACTTCTGACTGAGGCAGAAGCAGACCTAGAACCCAGATCTCCTACATCTTGAGTATATGCTCAAACGGCTCTTGTCCAAAGCTGCTTTCACATTTTTGGCCTATCCTCAAGAGAGACTAAGCATTCAGAATCAGGAGTGTATGGCGCAGTGCAGCTGGGAAGCTCTGAATCCACATACTTACTGAGATATTATTTTCTGCCTTTTAGATTTTTAAGAACTTCATTTTGTCCTTACAAGTTTCTGAACAGTTTTATATGAAATGAAGTTAATCTTTTAACTGGTCTGAGGTAGGCACCCAGCATAGAACTTTCCTGCCTGAATACTTAGTCTGGCAAAGTTATAAGCAGTGTAAAAGTATTGCAATAGAAGTCTTGGGCAAGTCTAAGTATTCTTGATGTGTCATGAAGTACAGATTGAAATATTATTTTTATTATGAATTGAATGTAAATAAAAAGGGGTGGTTTTTTAATCTTCAGGCATCACTGGTTTGCTTCTTCCTTTTTCTCTGTAAATTTTGGCTGGCTTTTTTTTTGTTGTTGCATTTAAAATGGACAAGAGTCTACTATAGGGTAGCATATCTGTTACATTGTCCTTCATTGTAATTTACAGCTTCTCAGAGTTTCAATACTGATTCTGAGCATTTTAAATTGTCACCAGAGAATGGGTCTATTTTGAAAGGCTGAAAATTGCCACATAGGATGAAACAGGTCTAGCTATTCCAAATTATCAAAATAATTTAAAAAGAGCAACACAATAAGGATTTTTGTTTACTTTGAAAGAAGGTGTAAATATTCACTCTACCACTTCATGTAAAAATTAAAGATGAGTTGTTTTGACATGCTTAAATATATGAAACTAATTGTAATTCTATGAAACAAATTTTAAAACTTGTCTGTCTACAGAATTTCTTTTATAGCTAAAAAATGATATGTTGACTCTAGAAACATGAGCAAGAAGTAAGATATGCAGCTAGTTAATCAACTAAGGAGCAAATCTTCTACAGCATCCCATATTTTTCAGTTTTGCTGTTAAGTTTGTCCTGTAATATGATTTCTTTGTATGACCTGAGAATTTTTATCCAGTTTCATTACTGATACAAATGTTTTCTATTTTGATAGATTGCCCTGTATATTTGGCAGAAAGGGGAAGGACCACATCTTACTCCAGTGCCTGAGTTCTGCACAGATGATGTGAACTCATATAGGATTGATCATTGTGCAACAACATTCAGTAATTTTCTGCCACTTTGTGTAAGTACCATATTTTAATACGACTTCCTTAGTAAAGGTAAAACTCGTACTAAAACGCATAATACTTGACTTTAAAAATCTCAAACCTTAAGAAAATATTTTTCAATGAGTTAAAAAAAAAAAAAGTTTGTTCTGGCATTTATCTATTTTTGGATATGCTTTCAGACTTCCATGGCACAGGATATTTCCTGGCAAACAAATATTGCATATGCTTTAATGGTTCTTTCTACCACAATGTTTGAGCAGCCCATGATCTATAAAATATTTCTCCTTACATTTCTGTGAGATACTGAAGTATAGATAATCTTTTTTCACAGATGGGAATCTAAAACTTGTTGAGGCTAAAGATAAAATGTAATACAGTATTCGGTGCATTAAAGTACAACCCATCTCTTCCACCTCTAGGAGAATACATTTACAATATTATGTGTTAACTGTTGCCAGAGGCCAAAAAGTGTTCCATGCTTCCAGGAGAGCAAAATTCTAGGTGCCAAAAAGGAAAACAAATAAAAAATGTTAAATGATTTTACTACACTTGAGAAAATGCAAAGATTTCTACTGTGTAGCATTTAAGCTTCTTTTTTCCAAGTATGATACAGTTCAACATGTTCTCATAGTGATTAATTTCAAAGAAATTAAGAAAACATTCTTTTTCAGATGAATCATGCTTTGTTCAACAAGTTCTACCACTCATTCTCTTTTCCTAATGATATGTGGTTTAGTCCATGTTTCAATAATGTTATCTCAGGAATTTTAAACCACTAGTGACCTTTTTTTCAAGAGATGAAAATGTACTTTCTACTGTATTACTGGTACACTATTCTACTTGATATGCTATACAATGAAAAGGTATTTTCTGTTTTAGTATATGGATGGATGTATATATCCTATAAATGTTACAGGCAGAGCCTGCAATTACAAAGTTCTCTTTTGTTCTGTTCATATAGGGAGAGCCAGTGGAAAAGGAAGATGTCTTTGTTGCTGTAAAAACATGTCAGAAATTTCATGCAGACAGAAGTAAGTTGTTGGTTAGTCAACATAGTAGTTCTATGCAATATAGTTTATGAAATTAATATTGAAAAAGCAAGCTGATATACGCTGTCTCTGTAGCTCTTTGGGACTAAATGTTTGCAAAATCCACAGGGAGACATGAAAGCTTCAGAACTGTAAACAGCTTATTCTTTAGGTAGAATTTTTTTTTTTTTTGCTATTCGGAGTTCTTCAGGAGTGCTGTGAAATGTTTCAGACAAAAAGTTGTGGTGGTTTGATGTTTCATCATTAGTGATTGGTTGGCAAAAATCTTGAGATTGAATACCTAAATTAAAAATATGCATAAAGTTAGCTTATATTGTAAATTGGAGCTGTTGCAGTGTTAATTAATATAGCAGCTATTAATATCCTTCAGTGTGTTTCCCCCAGGTAATTGGTTCAGTTCTATTCCATGTAGTAGCAGTGAATATTGTGCAGCTGGATGGTGGCTGATTTAGAAATTTGAACAAGCTGAAAGCTCTCTCCCCTCCTGCTTCCTTTTGTCCTGCCCTCCCCTCCAGTAAAAGATTGAACAGCTTACGCTGTCATATTGCTTCTATCTGTTGTCACTCTATGCAATTGGATGTTCACAGATGGTTTGTAATGCTTGGAAAGGGAAATTTTGTCTCTTGTAGAAACCTGGTCATCTGTAGTACTTTGTCCAAGCCATGGCCCAGATCAAGAGTCTCCCAAGCGTGCAACACTATAGTGTGTTTCGTCTGAAAATTGTAGTGTCATACAAGTAATGACAGGCACCATGAAAATATGACCATGATATCCATGGTAAAAACAACAACCAAAATGAACTAGCACAGCCCAACAAGATATGTCCAGTGGGTATTAACTTCCTTCTCAGAGGCACAGAAAATAAAGACACAGAGAGACACTCAGCTTCAGCTAATACACAGTAAGGCTCAGCTAAGTTGAGGTAGATCCAGTGTCTACAAAACTTGGAAGGAAAAATTCCAAATCCACTCATTTAACAGAAGACACTCTACCTACTTGATGCCACCTACCAGTCCATTCTAGTTTACTTCTAGACATTTTGTTAGTAAGGACATTCAGGAAAGGATTTTTTTCCAGGAATTTACTTGAATTTTGTGTGCCCTTGAATACTCCAGGTATGTAATATTGTCACCATTACTTAGCTTGTTCATAAGCTTAATTTTAAGTGATTATTATTGGCAAAAGAATTGGAAGTAATGGCTAGTAGTTGTACCAAATTTGGGGGGGGAGGGGGGGGGATTGCCACACCTATTGTCAGAGGACAGCATGAAGATAAAAGCTCTTTTCTTAACTAGGTCCCTCTTTGCACATGCATCCAAAACTGTAGGTTCTGTCACTTCTAAATTTAGACTATTTGCCAGTTGCTGTTTTTTTCTTCAAAATAAGATTTATGGAATTTTTTTCTTAATGTTACTGCACTTGATGAAGACACATTTCTAGTATTTTAATCACCTAATCATTAGGCTATCTTTAAAGTAGCTTTTGACAAAACAAAATTGACTGTCCTGTAATTGGAGTTCACTGAAGAGTTCTCCTTTCTGGATCCATGTTTATTTTCTTACATCAAAATTAAAACAAAAAACCCCCAAACCTAGAAAGTCAGAAAAGAACATAAGGCTTCAAAAAGATAGTGTAAACACCCTTCAAGAAACACCTGTTGAAGACTGAGGAAAATTCTTGAACTTTCCTCACAGCTTCCAGTGTTATGCAATAGAGGATAATCTTACTCAAGATTTTGAAAGATTAATGGATGCCAGCTTCAGAGAGCTCCTTTTACCTGGTAAGTCATTTTTTATTGTATGCCAAAAACTACATTAGTGCAACATTAAGGCTTGGAATTCAACGTCCAAAAGCAGCTAAATTTTACTTCAGGTACAATTCTCCTTCTTATACATACCGCATATGGTTATATAAGAAACTTTCAAGACTGCAGACATGTGTCAAGGTTCTAGAAGTAGCACAAATAAAATATAATTAAGAGCTTAGAGCTGACCTTCTATAAGTACCTCTGTAGTGTGGTATTAAAACTTCTGTGTGATCACAAGTATTAAACATGTTGACAAATATTTGCATCAACAGCTAGTCAGAAATTCATAGTTGTTCTTTCTTTGGAACATTTAAATTGTTAGAAATTATGAAGTATTGTGGGATTCAATTTACAATAGACATTAGTCTGGATGGCGACACTTCCATCAAAACAAGCAAGAAAAAGAGAAAGACGCTTTAGCTAGTAGCCCCCTTGTTAGACCACTTAACTGAGGTGAGACTCAGGTACTTGCTTCAGTGAACTTTTTTCTTTATACAAAAAAAAGAAGAAATTGAGAGGCTCAGTCTGTAATAGCAAATTGTTCTGTATGTTAAAGCACCCTGCTGAGGTTGAGGTCCTTGGTTGGAGAAAGGTGAAACAGCCTTTACAAGTGCGTCTCTTCTGCCAGGTGAAGGTGAAGCATTTTGTATATCTGTGACATTTCTGTACTGGGGCCTTTCCGAAAGCTTTCTGGTTTTGTTCTTCTGAGAAACACTTTTGAAATAGAACATTTCCACAAAAGAAGAAAATAATTTCCCACCTACTTGTTTTTTTATTCTATTTGGAAATAAAAAGTTTACATGGCATTCTCTGTCAATTAATGCATGATTATGCAGTTGTTATATGATGTAATGCAACTTTTTAGTACATAGGAGATAGAGTGAAATTCCTGGCTTTGCATTTCAAAACTTCACTATCATGTTATATGAACATACTTTTTGTACATAATTCCCTTTGTATTTTTTTTAATGCAAAAATTTGAGAGCAGTTTTAAGTGTTGAAAATTTTTAAAAGCAGTATTGTCCATTGCACAATGCTACAGAAGTGGAATTATATTTTTTCCAAATATTAAAGCCTTTCCGTTAGTGCATTGAGTTCTTATTGCTCTATCCTAACAATCACCTCTCAATTCATTTTAGTCTTATCAAACTGACTCTTGGTCAATCAAGAATAATAAATCCTACAAGTCTCTGTATGATCAGAGTAGAGGAAAGTGAGCAAGTAGGTGGGCAACAAACATCAAATTAGGTGGTGGATGATTCCAGCAAGGGGCTAAAATGAGTTGTTCACAAGCATCAGAATGATATAGCAGCAAAGGGAAGTTATATAAATATTTCCTCCATTTAAAGAGCTAGCTACTACTAATGAGACTTACTGGGTGGTGTCAGAGAACATAAAGTGGACAAACAATGACAACAGAATGCACGATGTTTCAGAGTAGTTGTTCGTCTAAGTCCTGACCATTTAATTTTTAAAATGGAAAAAAATCATTGATTTTGATCTGATCATTCTCTTCCAAACACCCTGCAGGTGTTCAGCTTTTTTTGCGTTATCCATTATTTGTTCTCTTCTAGATATAATGTAAACATTTGTAGCATCGTTATTAGAATTTTGTATGATCAATTTTAAATGTTTATGTCAAATGGCAAACTAAAAAGAAAAGGATTGCTCTTGTAGAAAAGCATTAAGCATCCTCCTTTGAAAAGAATCGCCACAGGATAAAAATTGGTTGTATGATATTTAGAAATGTCCTGTGAGTGTGTCTCCAGAGACAGGTGCTTTTGAGCATTAACATGATGTTGCTGTCAGATATGATGTATGTAACACAAGCCTGGTATTTCAAAAGGTGCATTTGGTCTGTTTCTGGTTCAGAATATTTTACATGCTGTACAGTTGGATGTGCTGTTTTTAAAATGCGACAATTTCAATACTGGAAGAATGATTGGTCTCTGATAGTGTTCATGCTGATGTGTGCTATAAAGTCTACCGTAGCAAGTGTAAAAGTAATGAATTCCATACTTGCGTTAGCATAAATGTAAACGTTACAGTTTTCAAGGTAATATGAATTAAACTGTAGTCATATTAAAAGAAAATTTATTACTATATAAATAAAACTGCCCTGAGTGGCTTTCATTAAAATGTAAAATTATTTCTCTCTAAATATTATAGGAAGGAAAAAAGAATGAACGTTTAGAACCATGATGCTGTACTTGAAACAGTGTTTTCATTACCATGCGAAGCAATACGTCAGTTAACAAGGTGCATAAACATTTTGATCAAGTACTTATTTTAATCAAGTTACTTATGTTTTGATGTCAATGATTGTTTTGCAGTACCAGTTGTAAAGCAGACTTGGGAAAGAGAAGCTGCCCTTATTGAATACTACAGTGATTATGCAGACATCTCCATTCCTACTATAGATTTAGGCATACCTAATACTGACAGAGGTGAGCTATTGACTGTTGTTGTCAGTTTTGTGCAAATACCTGTCTAAAGATGGTAAGTTTTATGGATGATATGTATATTTCATGTATAGTATATAATTTAGAAATTCTGTATTTCTATAACACATTTGTGCAGCCTAAACTAAAAGAATGCTTTTGCCACACAGGAGATGGATGGAGAGTACAGTTCACTTATGTAGGTAGAATGCTCTTTTTAGTAGAAACCTAAACACTGTGAGTATGAAAGCGTGGTACAGGGTATATACTGTATATACTCCAAGAGACAAAAACTGGTGTTGTTACTCTGGGTAAGAGTAATAACTCTTGAGTTACTGACGATCTTGAGTAAGATTGTCAGTGGTAGGAGAAATTATAGATTTATGTCAAAAGACCTCAGACGGTGCCAGCTGGTTACTGAGCATAAACTACTTGCCATATGGTATTCAAATATTATATGCTTGTGCCTAATATGTCTTGATTTAAGCACAAAAAACTAAATGTTAAGATTGGAAGATCTTTTTATGACAAATAATGTGGTTTTAAAGTCATTTACTTTGTGTTTGAATAGAAAAAAAGGCTATGGATATGATGGCTTCCATGAGTTTATTAATTTTAGGGGTTTTTCTTTCATTTGATCTATTGTTCTTAGGCTTATAGTCTCTGCTACAGGCTATTACTCACCTTCTGAATTAGAGGTGTCCTAGCTGTGGCCTATTAGCTTTATCTGGCCCACTAGGTCAGTTGTTCTGATCTCTGGCTTATTTCCAGCTTTCCAGCTGCCCTTTTTTTGTCCTCCACAGGGTCTATTAGAGGCAGAGAGAGAATAGGCAGGGATTTCCATTTGCACAGGTGCAGCGTGACATGTGCAACCAGTGAGTGTTTTCAGGAGGTAGCAGACCTGCTGGGCATGTGTGGGTCATCTGTAGAAGCCACGCCCAGTAGTTCTAGTCACACCACGGGGAAGGGACCTTCTACATGTGGCCTTTCAGCATTGCTGTGGAGAGCAGTGGGACCTGTGGGCTACTGGCATTCTAAACTAAACAAATTGTGCTATTTTTGTCTGTCTTTGTCATGGAATATCATATAGAAATCTTGGTTTTGTTTTTGTAAATGTTTACATATCAGTCTGCATTAAGTTCATGGTTTCACAAAATCAGCAAAGCCAGGACTTCCTTTGTTTCTTAAGCTGAGAGTTAGTGTATTTTCTCAAAAAATATTTTAACCGGAAGTAGCTTCAACTATAGTATCCTATCATTATTTTTTAATGCCTGTTCAGTAATTGTCATAATGATAGCACTAATTGCATTAGACAATCAACTGTAATGTAGACAAATAAAGACTGTTTGCAATTAGATTTTTCCAAGATCTAAAAAAGATTCAGTAGAAGTCTGAAACTTCCTGTTTCTCTTGTCCTGCTCATTCTGAACAAGGGTGTTTCACTTCTGAAGTCCTAGTAAAGGATGTTTTAACTCTCAACTTTGTTCCAGTCTTGTGATAAATGTTAAGACCTTTCCTTGGAGGAAGTCATCAGGTCCTGAGTTGCTGGTTATGAGTACAGTAGATTAATGTACACTTAAATAGTTACAGGCAAGCAATGGACCTGCGTGATGCATCATGAAATAGTATGAAGATATCTTGGTGTATTTTGCAGAACATGTTTCTACCATAGTCTCCTCATTTTACAGTTTTGGAAATTTAAGAATAGCAGTTTGCCAGGTATTGTCCAACAGCTTAATAGGATAGCTGGAATATAGCTTATTTTTCAGGTTTCCATAATTCAAAGAATTTCTGTACTTCAACATCCTTCAAAAGTATGTTCCTGCATAGAAAGCAATAATTGTGTTGGAACAATTTGTACAAATACCATTCAGCTCAATGAAGGAACCTGCATCTCAAATATTTTACCAGTTATTTCCAAAATGTTTTGCATAGTGCTGTAAAATATTTATTTAATTCATGAATAATTGTTTGTTACAAAATACCATTTTATGTAAATTTACATATTCTGTTATTTCTTTTCCTTTAGGTCACTGTGGGAAAACTTTTGCCATTTTGGAAAGGTTTTTGAATCATAGCTCTCTCAGAACTCCTTGGTTAGTCATAGTGGATGATGACACACTGATAAGGTATACATTGCAATATGTCAGGAATTACCACTGTTCATGTCAATAGGAGTTTTAGCAATATTCGTCTCTTCTTCTGTATTTAAGAGGTACAGCTATTTTATTAATGTAGATTTATATTCCTTCAAGGAAAAAATTTGTCACTTCAGCATTCCTTGACTTATATTAAAAACAATGTAATCTTGTAACTTGATAAAAACTATGGATATTAATGTTGTATGTAATCATATACTCTGAATATGATTACAAATTGTCACATCATGTGATTCTTCGGTGTAGGCATGTCTGAGCTGATTGGGTTTAGTCATTTGCTAATACATCTTCTAAGATGTATTCCTCACATAAATGTGCCAGAAGAAAGGTTCTGTAAGCTAAGGTCGGTTGTCAAAGCCACCCAGAATGGTGTCCAGGGATTTGCCTTTGTTAGAAAATTAGATCCCATTCACAAGAAAACCGACACAGCAGTATAAATGAAATAAGGCACAGTGATCAACCAGCAGGATCACGTGGTCGTGAACATGAGAATAAATGGTTCAAGATAATACTTTACATTAAATGATGTGACAGAAGAGTAATTTGGAAGAGGCTATAACTGTAGATAAAGCAATATTCATATAACTAAATCTAGCTTTTTGTTTTTCAATTCCTGGGGAGAAAAGATAATTTGCAAAGATCTTGCCATTGTTTGGAAAAAAACATTTTATGTTTTCTCTGAGGTGAGACTCAGTTTTGTTGAGAAACTTTGCTTGCTTCTTCAGAAAAATATTTTTAAGCTAAGTGATTAATCGTTTGACCAAATTCAGCAATCATATCTCGTAGTAACGAACCCATCATAAATTTCTGTTTAAAAGTTTATATCTGCTTTTTGTAGAATTTCTGAATTTCTCCTGTCATTTTTGTGCTGTTTACTAGAATGCCATTTTGGCTAGCAAGGTCTGTTTCAAAATGAATGTCTACGTGATTTAATTTCTTTTTCTTTTTTAATGGATTTTCGTATTATAGTATCTTCAGGCTCCGAAAACTGCTCAGCTGCTATGACCCAAATGAACCAGTATTTCTTGGAGAGCGTTACGGTTATGGCTTGGGAACAGGAGGATATAGTTATATCACTGGCGGCGGAGGGTAATTTATTTAAACTCCTACTGAGATGTACATCAGTCGCTGCTTTGAATGCAAATGTTTTGAATTACAACACAAATCAGTTGCAGCAGAAACAGTGATGTTTCCTAGTACAATTAAAATGTAATGATGCTCGAAGACCCAAATGTCCTAACTAGTAAGTTGTGCTGCCCATTGGGAACAGATTTGTAGAGCAAAAAGTTGGTGCTGAGGACCATGCATGTTTCAGGGGGGTCATTTTGGCTTGACTGGTCCCGTGAACCGAGTGCCTGCTATCAGTTAGCTGCACCACATGTTCTCCTGATATGCACCATGCAGCCTTGTTTCATCTGATAGAACTCATTCTGCATACTCAGAGACCATCTTACAATGTGATTCAAAGTGTAGTAAGCAGAGACAATTGGGATAGTTGCTTAAAAAAATACACTTGTGATCTGAACTGTTGTGGAGTTTGCAGGAGAACCCAAAGCAGCACACCTAGGGATACAAATTGCTGCAATGAGAATATTCTTTCCTGTTCGCTTTCTTTGTCCAAGCATGGAGAAAAACGATCGTGATTCTCCTTCTGTTTTTGAACTTCGTGCAATGATTTATGGAGAGGTGGCTGAGCAAGGAATTTGATGCTGATGTCCTGGAAAATAGTTTCTCATAGAAAGAGATCATTGTGGGTTGATCTCATGCATGAGACACAGGGGGTCCCTGTGATTGTATGCAAAATTTGGCTTAAATTAACATGTATATGAACTTTCAGGTTGGCTCATATTGCAGTAAGAACCATCTTAAGACTGATCTGTCCATCTTGTGTGTCTAAAGCAAGTAGTGTGGATGTCTGAATGTCTTTAATGTCTTTCTCTGTGAAAAGTAATGGCTGTAATAACTTACTAGATTCTTAGCCATCCATGAGTAAGTAAAAATCAATTGACTGGCCTTCTCATTGTTTTGTATAGTTGCATACGATCTTGCTTAAGTAGGGCTTATGCTTGAGTTAAGAAACAAACCTTCTACTGGTGCTGGTATGTTTGTTGGTTACCAGTCCTATACTTCTATATCTTTTTAGTGTTTATCTCTTAGTTTCTATTCTGTCATCTAGATTTGGAAGTCTGGGGGTTATTTTCATTCTCCGGTTTGAGCAGATAGAGGCATATATCATCTATCTTGCTCCATACCCTAATTTTGATAAGGTTCGTTGTAAGTGAAGAATTCTATATAACTGAAGGGGCGCAGTCCAGATAATCAACTAGCAAGTATATTCCCCAAATGTGTGCAATTTACGTCACACCTTCTGTGTGGCAGCACATGTTGGTCACAAGTCCCAACTCTTTTTTTTCCCCCTTTTTTTTTTTCCCCCAAAGCTCTAGCTTACTATTCTTTCTCTATTTGATCTGAGTACTGATATATAACTTCCTATTGTGCTCTCCATTTTTTTTTTTTTCTTTTTATGATACATGCAGTCTTCAAAGTTGCAATGATAGTGATGGAATCTTTTACAACTTTAATCTGACAATATTCTCAGATCAGTCTTTTTGCCTTAGCTTTCAGTATTTGTAGAAGTTTTGCCATGTCCCAGTGTCAAGCAGAGGATCATCATATAGTGAATGAACTCATGAAGCCATGCAGCAATTTCAGAGTGTGAATCTTTTTAGTATAACTTGTAGTAGCTAGAGTACCCTGTATTCTGATCGGACTGGGTGGATGATGTAACTTCAGAAAAGGCAGCTATGGAATACTAGACATGAGTATATTTCCTCAGCTGTTGAATTTAAGACATCATCATGTTTCTGGTCTATTGAAGGCTTATTTTAGTGATAATGATCTAACAGCTCCAGGCTCTGGTTGATATTTAGATGAGCGAGGAAGTTAGGATGAAGAAAAGAGCCTTGCAATGGCTTCAAGGAACACTTTTCACTTATGGAGAGAACTCTGTATAACCAAGGGTTCAAGGAATGACAGTTCAGGTTTAGAGTTCTTTTCATTTAATTGCTACATGATAACTAACTGGACAATACATTTGAGTCCTGGCCAAATTTAGGAGGAATTATCAGCTGCGGTAAAAATGGTGGCTAGCTAAGTAATTGTTGGAATAACAATTGGCAAAATTGGCATCACTAATTTTCATTATATAAAGTAATTATCTTTCAGAAAATGGCTCTTGCACTACTTGTCAATACTGACTTCTCAAATTTTGAAATTTCATATATGTTGTACCAGAGGGCTACATTTTGTCTTGCAGTTTTATATCATTTAACAGTATTTATTAATTACAGTCATTTGGCTTCTCTAGTAGTTACTGNAGAATAGCTGTGCAGAAACTACTTGCTAGTAAATGCCGGTGTTACAGCATGGACGCTCCTGATGATATGGTCCTTGGGATGTGTTTCAGTGGCTTAGGAATCCCTATAACACATAGTCCACTTTTCCATCAGGTCAGAGAGTTACTTTTGCTAGTATTTAAAATATATTTCATTATTTTAAGCATACACATAAAACAGGACTCATAAATATTGCAAACTCATAAATATTGCAAACTCGAATCAATGTGTAATAACAATAACCAAGATGCTGCTGCAATACCTTATTTGTCTCCAGAATAAGTTTGATCAAGCAAATAAGAATATTCTCAAAGCATGGATTACTACACTGCTTTAATAGTTTATAAGATATTTCAGTTATCCTGTGACTACATTTTATAAAAAATGCAGTCAGAGGTGGGAACTTTGAAAAACAAATAGAATTAGGAGCCACGTGCTTTGAATACTTGTGATATGTCCTCTAAGAAAAGAAAAAAACCCCACACCACAATACTTTTTTCTTCAGGTAAAGGAGAACTGACTGTGAAATTTTTCAGTAAATTTGTCTTCTCTACTTATCCAATTTTACTGTTGATTCAGTGTTTACTGTTCTAATCTGAAATATCTCATTATTGAAGAGATATAAAATGTAGAAGTATCCCCAGAACTGTTGCTTTTGTGGTGGAGTCTGAAGAATGGTATAAATATGATAAATTGCCCTGTGCTAGCACAAGGGAAAAAGAGGTCACAAAACATAATTTTCTTGTAAGTATGTTCTCCAGTTTGGGAGAAGTGGGTTAGAATAGATTTGAACCTTGTTTCTGTCTTCCAGAATATTTAACAATGTAACTGTAGTGTCACAGCGGAAAACACAATTCATTGAGTCCCAGAGAGATTTGCTGCCTTGTAAACCAAATAAATACTTTACCTTCCTCCCGTGGCATTAAAGAGAAGCAGCACTTATGATTTTTCCCAAACAGTGCACAACTTTTTCAAAAGTCAGCGTTTAAACCAGTGTAGTGTTCGATGTTTTTCAGGTGTTAATCTAGTTTAAAAACTGGGAAGACTTGTGTAGCTGATGTGAACTGAGATTAAGATAATAGGCTACTTGAAAATTTGTAAATTGCCATATAATTCAAAGCAGCTGTCAGTGGGGAGAAAAAGTTTGCTATTTAAGTTATCAGTTTTTCCTATATTAAGATTTTCTTTCTGATTACATTTACTTTTTAGAGAAACGGGAAGACTGAGAATGCACTATTCAATATTTTAATTCCTTGTCCATATAAAAAAATCATATCTGTTTAATTTCCTGTTTTGTTTATCATCACTCCTTTCAGTATAGAAAGAAAACAAGTAATGCATCTTAAAAAATCAACAGAATTATTGAATAATTTGTGCTTGCACAGCTGTTCTAAAAAAAACCCCACCTAATTAAAGGAGAGTCGGAATGAACAGAACACATTTTACAGATTTGTAGGAATGGCCCTTATACAACAAAACAAAGCACTTCCTTGTAATCCTTAATGGTGTGCATTTGATACTGAATCACTTTGAAAGTGAAATCCTAACAGTTTGCTTTTCCACATACAAAATTACACCTGAATTGTAATTTGTCTTTACTGTTGCTTATAACAAATTCTAATTTAACGTACCTTGAACAGAAATTAACCCTGGGGGGAAGACTACTGAATAAAAATTGAGTGTGCTTATTCTATGAATTCCACTATGATGCAACAAATATTTTAAAAGTGAGAAAACCAAAATTCGATTTTCTGTCAACCAGAAAATTATTTTTTAAAGATTTAACTGAAATATTATGATGTACAATGTTCCTTGAAGTACATGAATCCAAAATTGTACTAAGTATATATTATGAAACAGAAGCAAAGATATCTTCATCCTTAGAGTGTCTGTGATGTAACAGTGTTTGCTCTTTCTTAGTGGTTTGCTGTTTGCTACATGCTAAGGTAGGCAAGTATTCTGTAACCTGTTCCAGAGGCTTCTGACATGATGAGACTCTTTAAGAAAACAGGAATCTTCACATGTTGAGTAGCTGTCAGGATTGTGGTCTCAAATTATAAAATCTGGGCAAGAGCAATGTATTTGGCTTTTCTAAAACACCAAATACAAATTCTAGCACAAAAAAAAAGACAACCCAAAGATTACAATAATTGATTCCACAAAATGTAAGGAAGAAGAAATTAAGGGAATTTATATCTTAAGGTCAAGCACCTATAAAGCAGTATGATTCTCAGAGAGCAAATACGATAGTTATCAGAGCAGATCTCATTCTTTCAAGATGATTGATTTTCAAATAGCAAAAAACTTTGGTCTCAGATATCTAAAAACTGTCTCTGTGCAAAGTAAATTGCAGTAAATTCTTCAGGTTTTTGGAACCAAAATATTCATCAAAGTTTTTTCAAAAGCCTTGAGGGAGGTAGGCTTCCTCTTGATTTCTCCAATGCAATCGAATTTTTAAAAATAAGCACTCTGTGGTTTAAATATTAAAATAAAAAATATATATATTAGATTTCTTAATGTCAAATTCTGTTGCCTAATTTTATGACTGGAGTCTGTACGGAACTGCATGAAGAACACAGCATGTAGAATTCGTTAATACTGCCGTAAGTAGGTGAAGTGCGCAGTATTAAACCAGTTACTAGCTTAGGCATCAAATCAGTGATTCAGTATCCAAATCACTCAATTTTCTTCTTGTGTTTTACATCTAGAAAAAAACACGTGTGCCTTTCATGCATTTCTCTTCACAAAAACTCTGTTTACAATGGCAAAATCTAGTTATTTTACCAGGGACCACTACAGGTGGGGCTTTTTTTACGTAATGATGCACTCACATGCCATTAAACTGTCAGAGGAAATGAAACATGCTTAGTGCATTAAGAAGTCAGCTGCATCATGTGGCTGTGTTTGTAATTCTGTCTCTTTTGATATAACCTGGTAAAGAATAACAGTGCAGTTTTCTGGCACCACAATATTTCCTGCATTTGGTAACCTTTCCCCATCATAAAACTTCATATATTTCAGCTGCTTATGGCCTTATTAGGATTCTACAATCACACTGGCAGTGCTGGCAACTCTCATTAAGAGGAGGAACAAGAGAATACAACTAAAAATAATTTTGTCATCATTGAACCAAAACTGTATATTTAAAAAGATGCAATACGAACTACACTGTTTATCACTTGCTTTCACAGATGGTGACCATTGCATCCTGAGAAATAGGGCATATTTAATATCAGTGTACTTTGTAGCATGATGACTGCAGCGTGAGTTGAAGATCAAAACTAATGCTTATCGATCGATTTAATAGAATGGTGTAAAAACACCTTTGTTATCTTGTATATTTTGTCAATGCCACGTTGCTTTATGATACAGAGGCCATTGAACGGTGACACTTTCTTGTTCTGAAATTATTCTTCATCACTGAATACTAGTGGGNGAAGGCACCTAATTGACTTCTGGATTCTTTTTTATGCTTGGTTTCTTTTTAAAATGTTTTTGGGCTTTGTATACCAATCACCTTGACACACATTTAAAATGTCTCACACAACTTTTATCTGTGTTCTGGTTTGGACTTTGAGTCAGACAGCATCAATTTACATCTCCTTCCTTTGTTCTCTCAAAAGCTGAAGTTATGTATTTGGGAGCCTAATATTGAACATGGGTTGAACATCTATTGAGCGTCATCTCTCATTGATCTACAGAAAACAGTTCTCTAAACTGGAACTGGCTCTTGATAAATCAGAGAGGAGACATGACTT
>WAAD01024188.1:0-11834 GCA_013389945.1 Fregata magnificens | reverse complement strand
GTTTATTCTTCCATCTTAGGCACGGCCAATGGACTACCCAAAAGGCTACCTTTCTCACCAAATTCCAGTATCATTTCACAAGCATTGGAATATTGATCCAGTGAAGGTATATTTCACATGGCTGGCACCAAACACAGAAGAGTCACTTAATGGAAAGAAAGTTGGATATAACAGGGAGGATTTATAAGCAGTAGAAGAATTTAAGTGTTGATTTATGTACTGCAGATGAAAGACAGTCACTACTGTGATTTTTGTGGTGTTCTCACATTGTTCATCTGTTCATGACATAGNAGAGAGGAGACATGACTTTGTTTCTGGGACCAGGATCTAGACTGTGTGAAGGCTATGTTCCTTTATACTCATTTCAAACTGAAATATTGTAGTTTCCTGGGATAGATGGACCCAGCGTGAACCACTGTTGTACCTTTCAGTTTATTAACATTTGTGAGGAATGTCATGTTCAAAATCGAAAAAAAGGTTCAGGACAGGGATTTCTTATGTGGCCACCGGAGGTCGCTGTGGCTCCTTTATAAACCTAAGTCACTCTGTATCTATTTGGCAAGTATAAATGTGACTCTTAAGGATTTTTGCAGAACTAACACTTCAGTATTTCTGATGTGTGCATTTCAATAGTATATGGATGCCAGCTTTAAAAAGTTTGTAGTATTCCTAATTTATATCAAGATAAGTAATTTTATGCATACAACATGTAAAGAGTGATTCATATTTAAAATGTTCTTGATTTTTTTTTTTCTTTGAGTAATTCAGTTTTGTAAAAATGTTTGTACAAAAACTGGCTTTACTATGTTCTAATTTTTATACTGTAAAACAGCTCCTTTTAAGATGACAGTACATGGCACTTGTATGCTGTTACTTAACTTTGCTTGCTATATTGTAACCAAATACAGGGTCTTAAAGCCATACTGCTGAAGCAATTTGTGTTTTGTTTTCTTTTAGTAGGTTAAAAATTGATTCCACTCCAAAGTAATGCAATACTTGCTCTTAAGTCGAAGTAGGGGAGCCACTGATTCCTGTTTCAGTAATTACTGAAGCTGTATAAACATTTGTTTGTGAACGTAGCTTGTGGAATTTAAGCATTTGAATAGCAAGCACATATTCATCATAGATTCAAATTCTGATTAAATAGGAGCAATCTGTGTTATGTCTTTTTTCTTCCCACTATCAGTGCCTTAAACAGTAGACATTTTACTGATGCCAGGACTATGTTCTCCATTACCATGCGTGAATTGTTAATTATGTTTACTGTTTAGAACTGTGAGAGCGGAAAGCTGAATAAAAGCATTCTTCTTTAACCTTTTGTGCCTTCTTCCTCTTTGCAAATCGAGTACAGGATTATTTAAGCGCCTATGTCACAATTTTATCACCTGAATAGTATTTTATGGTCAGTTGTACTAAAAGGCAGCTTAAACTCCACACACACCACCACCACCACCACCCCCATATTCTCTTCTGTTATGCTTCCCCAGATTAGGTTAACTTTCAAGCCTCTACTTTTGTGCAAGTGGGCACCTCATGATTGGGAATCTTGATGCTATCACAAATATCAGTTTAGTTATCAAATTCTCCAAAGGTTTTGCAAGGTAGTCCAATCACTTCCAACTTCAAACTGGTGATATTTCACATCTCCTTGGGCCCTGTGGAGGCAGAATAGGTCAGGCAAAGACGATTAGCTTTGGGTCCACGCTGTGTTGCACTTGTAGGCTTCTGTCTTATTTAGAGATTGTGAGCCATTGACTCATTCATTGCTTGCTTGCTTACTCAGACTTTTACTTCTGGTCTGACAGATGAATAGTAGCTGTCTTAAAGTCCATCTTTTCTCTTGCTGTTAGGTCTGGGGTTTACTGCAAGGATTCTGGAGGTATTAGTAACCATTAGACTTCTGATTCGCGTCTTCATAGTTTTGAAAGCAATGAAGCAGTAATTTACTCAAGTATTCTACCCCCAAAATTCTGACTTTCGAGACATAACTTATGATATGCAACCCTAGCAGCAGCATGACAAAAGTGACCTCTTATTCCATGAACTAAAAAATTTAAGATTTGGTTTTTTTCAAGCAGAGGATCCCAGAGAGTTTCTGAAAACAAGATGTGAAGCCTTCTATATTAAATTTAGTTTTAGAAGACTCAGCAAGGCTGTTACTATCTGAAACCTAAAGACAAAATTGCACCTTAATGAGCCTGACCAGTACTAATGTTTCTAAGGAAAATGAAGGGGATTATAAATGGTGTAACCTTAAACCAAAGCAGGGGAAGGGGAATTCACAACTCACTTTTGTAACAGACAGATTAAAATGGGACTGCAAAGTTGATTGACTGCTTGAAGTTCTCTTTTCTGGGACATTCCAGAGCTGTGGTGTGAAAAACAAAATCTGGGAATCATTATTGACTGTTTGGTTTTAATGTTTATAATATAGAAAATTACCATGTATTAAGATATTTCTTTCATGGCATTCTCTTGATAATTTGATTGGTTGGTTAATCTGCTTTCAGGAGGCAAAAAACATTTTGAAATGCTGGTGCCTTCAGTATAGCAGGATATGTAAATGATGAGAGATGAAGTATTTGAGTCTCACATTTGATTACAAGTGAGAATGAGGGCAGTGAATCCATTTTTGTTTCCCTACATCTGCAGATGGCCCAGGTATGGAGAGACCCAAAAGGAACTGACCTTTGTCTCTTCCTTTGTGAGAAGGAAAATGGGCAGGAGTCTGAGGCAGCTTGCCAGCTGGGTAACTTTCTTTTTCTGCAGCACAACTTTGCCCTATCACCAGCAATAATGACTGCTGACTGGAGGGAGGAGTCCGAATGACTTTATTTTCAATTCCTTAGTTTCTCGTGGTTTAGGACTTTTGTTATCATGGCTTGGAACTAGAATATATCTCAGCCAGAGGCCCAAGATGCCATTCCATTAGAATCCTGGAAAATGAGATCAACGCTGGGTAAGGACTACCATAACAGGCTACTGTGAAGTGCCTCCAAAGCCAGTAATACCAATTCATTACCAAAAAACATGGAAAAGTAGCAAGAGGTTTGCTTTTTACAACACTGTAAAACTCTGAAGGCTTTTGTTCAGTGGACTCCATGAAAATAAATATATTTGAGTTTTCTTTAATGGAATTACTTCTGCTTATTGTTGATACGAAACTAAAGGAGAAATTTAGAATAATGAGCAAAATGCTCCCTGATGTTGCCACCTCATCGTACATTTACCAAGGAAACTAAGAGCACTTGAATCTCTGCTATTAACAGTGCCTGGTGCAGCTCTAGCTCTCGGCTCCTAGGTCATAGCAGCATGGTTGCTTCACCCTCCCCACTACCCGGGTGCACACACCTACCTTGTCAGTATAGAACAAATTCACCTCCCCAACCACATTCAGGATGACATCCTTAAGTAATCATTTCATTCAGCAAAAAATAGGTGCAATATTGATTTGTAGGTAGGTAGTTTTTCTATTTCAATTTTTTTCATGTTATGTGTATGTATAAAGACTTTGTTAATACACAGTCTTACAGTGCCTTATATATCAAGTACCTAACTACTTGATGATTTAAGTTCTGTCTCGAGAAGAAAATTGCTCACACTTTTGAAACCTCAGTCTGTGGTTTACAGGAAAAGACCTGTGCGCCTAATGACCCATGGGACTAGAGGCGGCAGAGGGAGGTGAACTGTCTGTTTGCATCTAGCTGCTTTTACTGAGTCCCTTGACTCATACCTGTTCATTTGTGTCCCTGTTAGTCAGGAAGCAGCAGTGCCTCTGCTGAAATCAGCAGAAGAAATCTCATTAGATTAACTGGGACCTGCATCTGGATGGTGAGAATGAAATGGCTTTGGTGGAGTGTCTGTAGACTGGTTAGTTCTGAACACTAGGGGAAAAGGTACAATAGAAATAATACAGTTAAAGATGAGAAGGTAAATAGACCTTATGCAAATGCATACAGAGGCCAAAAGGATTCACAAAGAAAGGAAGAACTGTTTTGGAAAGCAGGCTATGAAGAGGAGTGATAGGAAATTACATCAATGGAGTATCATGAAACATTCTTTATGGAAAAATCTGTAGGCACTCTGCTTTTGTAAGCTAAAAAAACCCAGATGCTAAGCTATTTCTGTGAGAAATAAATTTTTGAAGCAATGTTTTTATAAGTCTGAAGGCTTAAGAGCCTAGCTCTTACACAGAATAACTCTAAAAAAGTAAAAAGCAGTAGGCTGTTAATGGTCTACAGACCTGACTTACAAAAAAAACAAAAACAAAAACAACAACAAAAAAACCCCCAAAAAACCCCTAGAGTGTAAGCAGTTTGTTAATTGTCATAATAAAAAGCCAATGAAGAAAATTTTCTGCTGGGAAAATTGTGTATCATCAGTTAGGTTTTGCCCACTTCTCTTGTATGTTTTTCAACCAGCTGTGACTTTAGGAACATCTGTTGCTCATTGATGCCACAGGACAAAGCGTTAAGGTGCCTTCTCTTCATGTGAAAGCAGTAATGAAGTGGGCTGGTAAGTGCTGCTGTGTACTCAGATCTGACTCAAAAGCACTTCAATAAAGATATTTACAAGAGAGAGATCAAATCCGTAGCCTATGCAATGGAAAGAAAAGGTGCCGAAATAAGAAGCCGACCATGGCCAATGTTACAAGTCAAGTTCTCAGCCATCCTTGCCATTTACTCTTGAAATTCCTTTTGAAGTATGGCAGTTGTGGACCATGGTCAAAGATGAAGGAGGTGGGCCCTGTGAGCTTTGGACGATGCATTGGACACTTCGTTGGATTCTAGCTGGGACAGCCTCCAGATGAAGGCCTAATCAGTCTGTTTATACTGAAGCCCATCAAGGTGCTCATAGCAGGAACTCATGTGTTAACCCTCGTTCTACAGGCCAGACAAGCACTACACCCCATCTTCACAGGGGTGCTGCGTGATAGTGTGTGGTTCCTGCTCCCCCAAAGCCTGGGAAAATGGCAAGAAACACAGTACGTATCCCTCAGGAAGGAGGGAAACATTGTGTGACTGAGGACCTAGTGAGGTCCTTGATTGTCTTAAGGAGAGCTCTCACTGGTCCTGCTTCAAGTAAGTTAGCTGTTTCCTAGCTGGCAAGCTAGCAGAAGTGATGCAGAATGTAACACTAAGTAAACACGGGAAATAATAGCCCGTGTTAGGGCAAGCTCAGTTATAGCTCAGGAGGCGTTAGTAGCTGTATGCTTATTAAGTAGTCAGTCACAAGTGCTGATGGGCGACGTCAGCCAATTCATCAGCCGTTCTTTCCAAAGACTTCTTAAGACTGCTAATCTCACTAACGTTCTGGTTGCAAACTCCCTTTAACTCCATTTGGAAACAAGTATGGCTGTGTTCACTGGGGATATTTCCTTGAGGTAGCCCTCCACACGGAGCAGATCGGGAGCTCTGCTCCAGGCACGGAGCTTTGATTCAGCCTACGCTGCGGTCCTATGGCCTCATTCTACCCATTCATGTAGCTCTGCTGAGAAGTTCTCAGTCTCTCTCTTGTCCCAACACACCAAGTTAATCATTTGTGCTTTTTCCAGTGCGGTTTGTTCAGGCTGGAATTTTCCTGTTGATGGATTGTATGTTAACCAAAATGCTTCTGATCTTACAAATGCTAGTTCTGGAATGACTTTACACTTAATAAACAGTGAAATACATTTTTTTTAACCAAATAAAATTTGGATAATCATCCCATAATCACCAAGTTGTTATGTTCTTGTGAGGAACTCCAACAAGTGCAGTTTGAATGTCTGAAAAAGATTAAAAGTCCTATCAGAATAAGACATAATTTTGTTTCACAAGAGCTGGCTTACCTCTATCATGGCTTGCCACTTGTTCACCTAAGTGGTGTAATTAACACTTCAACAAATGCTTGCTTTAGAAGCCTGTAATTGTCCTGCCAGTCTTTCAAAAACTGTTAAAATATTTGCTGCCCTTCCAGCATCCTTGTAGGTTTTGCTTATAATGAGTGTTTTCATGACCTTTGTTAGCAATCCAGACACTTCATTCTTAAAATCTTTCTTGTTTCTTGAATGAATAGCCTGGAAGGTCAGATGGGTTACCGTGAAGAGGGTAGAGAGTGTAGAAATGCAGAAACTAAAGGAAAGAGATACTGAAGTGAAGCTGTAAAAACATACTGAAGTCTATGCAGCTTTTATATCCTCACATTAGTGCATGCACCTGTAAGCTTTAGATAGGTTTAGATACTGACCTCCATGTTGGAGTCAGTCTTAGCAAACCTTTTGGAGAAGTTTCTATCGTGGTCATTATTGCTAGGACAAAGGATTGTGGATTCACCTTAACGATGGACAAGCTCATGCTGCAATTCATTGCTTTGGTTCCTCGTGCGTAAATTTGCGGTTGTTTTCCAGCCTCTGCAGAACTGGGACTCTGAGTGGGTGGGTTAACTCCCACATTTACATCCACCTGCCCACAGGCAAGATCCCAAAATTGCTGAAATTACAGCCAGTTTTAAACAACACAGCTAATGCGGCTTATGGCTCCATGGGCAAACATAATAAAAGCGCTGCTCTTCTTGGAAAGCTCTATTCAAGCACCACAACTCTCCACACACTGAAAAAGGCAAGCTTGTACTGCAGAAGAGTCCAACCGCGGGATTGAATAGACCCCAAGAAGTGATAATGTGGCCTGGCTCATTGCATTGTCATTGCCTGTATCACACATGAAGAGATATTGAACAGAAACGTTAAATGCAGTGAGATGAGTCAGATTCTTACAGCCCCTTGAGTTGTTTGCTTGTCAACGCTTATTTAAGTAGGAAATATCTTCCCTTCAGATTAAAAAGTAACATATTCCGGAACTTGTTTGGTTTTATTTCTAAAGGATGTGATGTGAAGGGTGATAAGGATCTGTAAAAATATGGAGCAGTTTTTGTTCGGTGAAAGACTAAATAGGCTAGGAGTATCCATTTGAAAAGGCACGAGTGGGGCAGAAGTCCATCTAATCATGACTGATATGGAAAAGGTGAACATGGAGTGGTATTTCACTCTCATAACCCAGGTAGAGAGGTATGCAACAAACTTGTCAGGGTAGTTTCAATACAGGCAAGTGTGTTTTGGCAGCACTAAACTGAACTGCAGAACCTGACAGCAGAGGCGGTGCGGAGGCTGGAAGGTGCAAAAGGGCTTAAAAAGGGATTGTAATAAATCACTGCAGAAAGATCTATAAATGGCTAACAAACACAATGGTTTTTAAGAAACATCTTCAAGCTAAGGCTCTAAACTACTAATACTTGACACTGGGCAGGTACACAGGGCTAAACGGACCTTTGCCCTGACTCAGTATGACTCTTCCTATGTCACACTGCTACACACAAAGTTCAGTTCAAACGGAAGGCTTGGGGTTTTGGGGTTCTACCAATGGTGGTTATGGGTAGTGCTTTAGTTCCTGTGCCTATAATGTATCGAGTATCCTGTGGTTGTACAAGTCCAGAGCCACCTCAGAGATAATGGATCAAAACAGAGGATCTGTCAAACCCCTGCTTTCCTCTGCTGTGACAATGTCTGAGGACCCCAGACAAGAAAATGGTTGTCAAGGCTTGGACGATGGGTCACATATGCATGCAAACTTAAGTGCTGGTTCACCATAACTTAAGGGCCAAGAAACATGCTGAAGACAAAGATCCCAAAGCTCGGGGTCTGCAGGGCAGCCAGCCAAGCTCTCTTTGCTGAATACAGTTTTAGGATCCCAGAGAAACTGAGCAACTTTTCGTATCGGGAAGTGAACAAGCTTTGGAGCTGATATATCAACACCATCACACCCATCTGTCAGTAGTCTCCTTATCAGGAGGGCTGACCACTTTGAGACGTTGTCTCAGCCATTTCTAAGCCCTGCATTACAAATGGGAGTTAGGGTTTGATCTTCTAGAGATCATATTTGAGGAAAAAGTGATTTTAGGTCAACCTGCTCCAAAGTCAGACTAGACATGTCAGATATTCTGTGGAAGGCAGGGCTGAACCTGGGTTCTTTCCAAATCCTGTGTTTCAGAGGGGTAATTTATGCCTCTCCCTCATTTGGCTGACTTCCAGGGTCCTCAGACAGAGCACCATAACTCAGCATGCCTCCACCTGGACAAAAGAGTTCTGGTTCCTAGCTTTCCTAATGTGGCAGGAAAAAACCCAAAGCCCCTTCTCCTCCTGCCCAAGTTGCTCAGAGGGCACTCAGTGAGGACCCGCCATCCAAACCTGTCCTCCCTCACAGCGTAGGTGCTCGGTAAAATATGTTCATCGTTGGCAAGCAGCTGGCAGAGGCTTGGTGGCCACCCATGGGAAGAGAACAGACTCTGCGTTCTCTTTCCGCTGTTCAGGAAGTCCAGGTCTCCTTTACGGGACCTTCATCTCCATTATTTTGTGCTGTCTGCTAGGGGTGAGGGACTCAGTTCTTTGTGGATGATTTCCACAGATCACCCTCCAGTAAAGCCTCTTCAAAGATTTCCACATCCCACAGTTCTCATGTTTTTTTGTGGGCCCTAGTTAAGGTTTTTCCTGAAGGACGCCCCACCTCAGAAGGGCTGATGTCTGTCCCAGCAGCCTCCTTTGAGCTTCTGGATGTCTTACTGCCACAGCTGTTCATGAAGGTGACCTCCTGATAGCCACTGCTTCTGCTGGCCACATTAAAAATTATGGCATATCATCCTTAGCAAACTTCTTCATCTGTAGGATGCCCCTTCAGATACCTGAAGCTTTTCCTGTGTTTATGACATTTTCCTTCAAACTAGATGTTCAGATGCCCTGTTTTGTTTCCCTTTACATCACACCATCAAGGCTGAGATCCTGGGTGCCCTGGATCCCAAGAAAGCTCTGTCCTTTTTGATCCGCAGGGCCAAACCTCTCGGGCATACTCCAGCAGTCACTCTGATAGCCCTGCTAGGCTGTCTTCCCCGTGCTTTGCTACACCACGACTTTCTGGCTTCGCAGGTTGAAAGGAATGGACACAGGGCACACTTGAGACTACACATTTGGTCGAGACCAAATGTTCTTGAACACCTTTATGCAAACAGCAACCTCAGCACAGCTCTGGCAAATATGGTGTTGTGGGACCTGTGCACCTACTACAGCTAAGCCATGGAGCAATACTTCCACCAGCTCCTGGTCTGGACAGCACACAGGCCCATAAGACCTGAATTTACACGTAAATTATCATTCAGACAACTCCAGTAATTCAGAAGTGACATCTTCCCCCCAGGGTTTGTGGTGTCCTCTGATACACTGCAATTCCTGCTACAACTTGGCTCTAAAGTTAGTAATTTATTACTATAACCACAGCAAACTGGCAGAGAGTTGAGGGAAGTAGCTGTGTGGAAACACAGCCTTGAGCCAGTGCAGTGCCACCGTTGTCCAAACCCTGCTCTCAGGGACTTGCTGCTTGAAAGCTGAAGCTCCAAGGAGGGAAATTTCTTGGTCTTGTCTATAATTTTCACTTGTGCATAGCAGAAACTCCAGGTTTGTACATCCTGCAAAGTCCCTTTAATGCTGGACCTGTGAACAGAGCCATGCCATTTCGCCTGGCCTGAGAAGAGGAAGAAGACGGACCCTAGCTCCAGCTGGGCGGAAATACTTACTCCAGGTGAGTATTTCATTGACTCCAGTCAGTATTAATCACACTCGGGCCCTGAGAGGACTGGAGCCAATGCTGTACTAGCTGCTTCTGGGTGAGCAGATCCCTCGTATTTTACTTCCCTCTGGGAGTGTCTGTCAGAGATGTTTCTCAAGAAAACAGCACATCTGCACCGAAACTCAGAATTGCAGAATAGCCTAGGCACCTCTGGAGGTCATCTGGTCCAGCTCCACTGCTCAATCAGGGCCACCTACAGCAGGTTGCTCAGGACCATGTCCACATGGCTTTTGAATATCTCCAAGGATGGAGACCCCACCGCCTCTCTGGACAACCTGCGCTAGGGTTTGATCATCCTCGCAGTATGAAAGGGTTTTCTTATGTTTAATTGGACTTCCCTGTGTTTCAGTTTGTGCCCATTACCTCTTCTCCTGTCACTGGGCACCACTGAGAAGACTTTGGCTCTGTCTCATCTATGCCCTCCCATCAGATACTTACAGATAAGATCCTCCCTGAGCCTCTGCCTCTGAGAAGTGTCTGAAGCTGCCTAACACAGGTTCAGATCCAATTTAGTTTTACTTATTTGACAGGTTCTCTTTAACATGGCAAGGTGACTCCAGGCACTTTCCTCCAGAGCCCATTTACAGGTTTTTAATAACTGTCACAGTGCCAGGCATTTGCTGCATGGTGAGAAGCTGCTGGGAATAATTAGCACCAAGGGGGAAATGTCAAAAAGATTCAAATGTAACATTTATACAAAATGCTACTGCTTTTTAAAGTTCCTGTCAGCGGCAGCACGAAGCCTCTGCGAGTCCCCAGCCCCCAGGGTTCATCCCACCTACACAGCTATGCAGAACAAGTCCCCCACCCAGATCTCCATTTCTCTTCCCTGTGAGGCTGGTGCTGGCAGCACTGGGAGCTCCTCAATGCCCCGGCATCCCGCACGTGGCACCTTTCTGCAGGAAGGGTTATCCACAGCTCACACCCCCCTAGGAAGCTGCTCAGGCTGTCTGCATCGCTTACCTCACATCACTGTTCAGCCTGTCTCTCCTATTACCTCACTTTCCTGCTTGGTTTTGCCTCCAGCCACCCTGTCACCATACCTAGCTCTCCAGATCTGCACATCAGTCCCCCAGTACTGGCAATGAGTTATGCGGCGTGTTCCTCCTGCTGCCCTCATCCCGCTGGAAATTAATTGGGCAGTTACCACTGTGAGCTGCAGGTTTTAAATCTTTTGCTTGTGAAGGAGAGTCTGTTTTCAATTAACACTTTGCCCCCTTGCAGAGCTCATTGCCAGTATCTAGCATAAGGGTTTTATTGCAGCCTTCCTAGGGGTTGCATTACTTGGACGGTGGAGATGTAACACTGGAGGCGCTGGGGAAGGGATTGGGGATTTCCTTCAACTCCCCACTTGCTCTGTGGTTTCCCTGACACTCCAGTGTGGAAATGCCTCTTCCCGCCAGCACACCAGCAATCTGCTCGTAAAAGTGCGCTCTTCATTGTGTTGGCTATTTGCGGGTCAAACTGAGGCTTCTCCATGCCAGAGCCTCTCTACCAGTGCAAAGAATGGAAGAAAAGTGTTTGCTGCTGAAGCTGAGCAGAGGGTTCAAAGCATCTAAGGGATTGGTGCAGGCAGATATGTCCCTTAACGTTCACAAGAAATCGGTCCCATGGTGAGAAAAAAATTAATATATTTCTTCAGTGGTTGCCCCAATAGGACTGAAGAACCAGTTTGTATCTTCAAAGCACTTCAGGAGCAGCCACTTAGCTCAATGGCAGCCCCACTGCAAAGTGCAAAGCATACCAGGACCAGCAAGCAAGCTCCGAATTGCTGCCCTCTTACAAGGAGCCGCTCACTGGTCTTGGCTTCCTGTGGCTCTGTGTCAGCCTTCAGAGGAATTACTGATTGCTGGGTGCAAGGGCTGGGCTGAGCAGAGTAAAGTTTTTCACTGGCACTCAGCCTGTGTCTCTGAGATGTGCTGGGTGCACTGGAGCACAGTCGAAGTTGTACGGAGATGAGCTAGGGGCTACTGAGGTAATAGGAGCCAAGAGGGGAACACCAGTGAAACACCTCAAAGGAATTAAGGGGTGTTCCTCTGAGAAGGTGACACGGACGACAGCCCAGCTGAAGTGCCCCTACACAAATGCACGCAGCATGGGCAATAAACAGGAGGAGCTGTAAGCCATTGTACAGCAGGAAAACTACGATATTGTTGCCATCACAGAAACATGGTGGGATGCCTCACA
>WAAD01024186.1:81892-143158 GCA_013389945.1 Fregata magnificens | reverse complement strand
GACGGGACGGGCCGGGACGGGGCGGGCGGGAGCCTGTGCTGCTGCTGCTGCTGCGGCGGCGGAGGAGGAGGAGGAGGAAAGTTGGTGGCGGGAGGCGCCGGGGTGGCGGCGGGCAGCGGCTGCGGGGCCCGGGGACCCCCCGCCCAAACTTTGCTGCCTGATGTTTTGGGGCGACGCTGGAACAGCGGCAGCGCGGCTGATGGGGCGAAAACTGAGTCAACAAGCGCAGCGAGTTTAATTCACTTAATTCGTTGGCTCTGCTCCCTTCCAGCTGGCAGCTCAGCCCTATTGGCCTCTTCAGTGGCAGGGTTTAAATCGCCGCCCAAAAATGCGGTCCGTACCGGTATCCGAAGTAACATTTTTATGACAAGGAGGCGGGGGCCGTTCCCTCCTTGCTTCCCCCCCTCATTACACCATCTTCTAGCGTCTGACCCATTTTCTCAAGAAAGCTTTTGGGGCAGCGCAGCCTTCGTTTTTAAGGGAGGTGGAGTTTGGTCGGTCGGATACCTTTTCTGCGTGTCCAGTGCGGGGCTTCCAGCCTTTGGGAGGAAAAATATGTCACGGCGGCAGATGACAGTCGGTATCAATTTATCTCACCCAGAAATCTGTGGCGTTTTGCCCTTGCGTTGAACGCAAAGGAAAAGCTGCAGAGGGCAGTAAAATTCTTGCTCCTTACAGAGTTTTCCTGCTGTTAATGATTAGAGGCAGGCTGTGTGCATTACTGTATACTTCTGAAGTAAAGAATGGGAATTTGAGGGGTCTCAGATGTTTTATCTTTTTTTTTTTTTTTTTTTTTTTAAAAATCTCCTAATGGTCTTCTGGAAAGCTTAATGTTTATTGAATAGAGCTAGTGATCTCTAAGAGCAAGGATGAGTAGGTTAGTATAATCTAATGGCTTCTCTTCTAGAGGCAGTGCACGTAACAGTGTTTGCTTAAACAGACAGAGAATCCTGCTTTCTTGCGTGTTATGACCAAACTTTTGTCTTAAAAACTGCAGGAACTGCTTGCAGGATTAGCTAAACTTAGAGTTAATTGGTGGTTTATTTCCTCTTGGTATTTGTATTAATTGTTTTTTGAGCTTTTTGTTTCAAGTGCCATTCCTATTACATACAGAACAGTTGTAAAAGAGCTAATGTGAGACCAGGAACAGTGATGCCTCATAATTCAGTTGTTCAATGCCTAAATGGAGCCTTTGGAGATCTGTGTACAAAATACAGGTTCAACACCTTATCTCATTCTGGTGTGTTAACTTGGGTGCTTGTCCATCAGGGCTGAAGGGACCAATGATGGAAATGGAAGTCCATCAGATGCTAAAGCTGAGGCATAGTTAGGTGTGGAGACGTACACGATACTTGCCTACAGTCAAGGCGGCAGACTTGGGCTTGATAGTGTTTAGCACTAAATTTCATGCCTTTCGGTCATGGTACCATCTACAGCTTGTTTACAAGTTGCACGTGCTTATTTTCGTATTTCCGTTTCTTGAGGTAAATCATTCACGATAACAACAGTGGCATAACACTGGGCCCAGATCAAAGGACTGCTGAAAGTTATGGAAAAAAAACCTGTGAGCTGTCCGAATCTTGCCAGGCGTTACTACTTCAGAAAGAGGGAATTTTATAGTTCAGTCTGCATTTGGAATTCCAGACATACCGGAAAAGGAAAGAAAATGCTTTTAAAACCTTTTTCCTGAGCCTTTATCTTCCTGTGGCTAACGACTGGACGGGTGAGTGGAGAGGGAGGTGGGGTTCATCCTTAAAGTTTCCAGTCAACAGATGAAAGTAACTTCAGGCGGACAGAAAGCTTGCCTATATGGACTTCCAGCCACAGGATGTTGGGCAAAATCCTTTGGAGCCCTGCCCAGAGTTTCACCTAAAAGCGTTTTATTATAGTCTAGCTCTGGTTGCATTAGTGATTAAAATATTCCTGAAGGTTTAGATCTGTTTCTCCTCCACCTGAATAAAGAATACTCTTTTTATATAGCTGTGGAATCTTAGTCATTTTTTTGGTGCCTGATGATAGAAAAGGGGCAAAGATCTATGAGTGTCTGAGCCACAAGAGCCGATATTAATATCCTTGTCTTTATTTTGCACAACCAGTATGTATGTGATTGTTTTGACAGAAGATTTAATTTTGTAAAGGAGGCGCAATGGAATTGAAGTGGGGTAGGTCTGTGTAGGTCTGTGCTGTGCATTTGAAGTTAAAGGAAATCTTTCTTAACAGTTGTTTCCTTTAGATTTCGTACAAAGCAGTTAAGATTTTACTGAAAATTACTTAAGCCCGTTGTGGAAACAAAACTCCAAAATGACTCACCATAACACTCGATTCGTATTTCTCACTTGTACTTCAAAGAACAGCTTAGAACGTGGAACGGGGGATCAGACATTGTTCAGAAAAATGGATATTCATGGAGCACGAACCATTTTTATGTTCCAGGCTTTCTTAAAAAAACCCTGAAACCAATGGAAGTGAGAGGCTTTCCTTCTATTTTGATTTTTTTATTCGGTTGTTAAAATATATCAATGTGGTGTCTGAGTTGCCTTTTATTTTTCGTTTTGGCAATGTATTCTTAAGTGTTCCCAAACACAGCCAACCACACAGGGATGTATTCCACTTACTCAGCTATTTCAACCTGTCAGAATACGAGCTGTAGCCTTCCTGATTTTGGATGAAAAATTTATAAAAGCTGTTGCAAAATTACAGTAAACAAGATTACTTACAAAGTGTGCCTGGGAATCTGATTACTTTTCTTTCAGATGGTGTATTGCTGTCGTTACTGAGAGAGGTTTATTGGGAGATTTTGCCTCTGTTGGTTTCAGAAAAATATTGTGATTTTGACCTTTGGAATTAAGCACTCTATCTTCTCAAACACTAGATATAAGACTCCCAAAGTCTGCTTGAAACATGACCACTCAGAGCTTGGAGTTTTAAATAACGTAGTGATAGTATCAACCTTTGAATTTCCTGTGTCAAAGTATCCTCCGTATTTGCCTGTACCTGGCGTGAACTGCAAACTGGCAAACTGAGATCAGTCATCCATGTTTAGCTGCTGCTTTAATCGATAGAGAGTAAACTATTTTCGCAAACCTGTGAGAGCCTTCCAGTGCTTAGAAATGCCAGACGTCAGCTTCGTTTTCTCTCTGGTTATTGTCTTGTTCTTTCAATGTAATATGTTGGACAAACTCATTATTTGACCCCCTCTCCCTTTCTAGTACTAAAAACTTATGACCATTTTAGTGGTATCTAGAACAGTTTTGTCTCTGGCCAGAGCATATCTATTATAACTGCAATTTGTGGGAGGACAAAAAAAGCCATTTTTAAATTCATAATGTAAAATGTGAGTGTATCTGAAACATCTGCAGTTGTGATGTTTTGTTTCTTACATGGTTAAACAAAAGTCTGACTGAAAACAGGGATGATGCCCAAATTGTACAATTTATTGGAAAGCCATAACTTTCCTGTGTCCATGGATTTTCTAGACATAAAGACTGCCCAGTCCATAGATCCAGGCTTCGATAAAAACCTACAGTTCAGGGATATCAGAATCTTTTGGCACTTGTGGTGTAAGTGGGAGAAGACCTAAGTCTGTCAAGATATTCCTTCTGTCCCTTCTCCCAAAACTCAAGGTCCACCAATCTGCTGCCAGATATACATGTGTTTTCTTTTAGACTGGCCTGTGCCCCTTGCTCGAAGACTGCAAGCCTGCTATGTGGTGTTTACCTTTAACACTAGTTTGCAGCCCTTATCTCTCTCCCAAATCCTTGCTGCTACATGTGACCTTGTAAAGCTCTTTAAGATGTGGTTGTCGATGTGTTGGTGTTGATGTGGAGCTGCATGCTTCTTGATGGTATCATTGGCCAAGTGGAGCGTGTGTTGAGTGAAAAGTGCTTCTACAATGTGGCATTCTGATGCCTTCCCTCTTCTGAAGTACCATGAGATGGCTTTGGGTTAGCTGCCTAATGATTGTCTGTGGAGCAGAGGTTATTACTTATCACTCTCAACCACTTCTTTGAAGTTACTGAAAAGTTCATGATCATGCTGATAGGCTCAGTTATGATTCCTGAACCTTTTTACTGATTCATAAATCCAAGGAACTAAAGGTTGGCTGCACACCTACATCACTGACATGCCCAAATACCTTCTGTAGCAAAAGTGGGAGTAGGCAATCACTCTTAAAGGGGGAGTACAATTAACTAGGGAGGTGTACCTGCAACATGGCAGATGTACATTCTGCAGGAAGTGGTTTTCTGGCATCAGGCTGGCTGAATTTACCTTCAGCTGATCCTGCATGGAAGCAGAGGTAGCTGCCTCATCCTGAAGGAGCACATTAAAACTTTTTAGCTGCCAACCTGGCTGGCAGAGAACTCTCTCTGTGCAAAGAGAAGAGGATCAGAAGAGTCCTGTAAGCCTCCTGGGGCTTGAACTGGGTGTGCCATTTCTTTGGGCCCTTGGTCACAACGACAGCAAATCCTCCCTCCCTCTAATTGGTCTTATTCTGTCTAAAAGAAGTCCTTGCTGCTTCTGGTAAAACGTGGACATCAGCCAAACCCTTCCAGATTTCCACAATCGGAATCTCATCCTGAAATGGAGGGGGAAAAGTCTTCAAGTCCATGTGGAAAAAGTAGCTTTGGAAGACATGTTCCATCATTCTCATCACAGTGTCTCAGGTGATTAGGTGTCTGCATAAGGGCATCTGCTGCATGCCTCCGGTAATGTTCTCATCAGTACTCTGGATCTGAAAACTTCATCCGTCCACACTAAAAGGTCGCCACACTTGACGTTGTGGTGATGTTATATCCCTATTCATGAGATGCTGTGTTATAACCTAATTGCATAGAATAATACAGCCGTATTGTAACTTCACAGCTGTATTGTAAGTTCCCTTGTACTCTCAGTTTTCGGAATATTTTGAGATCAGCCCTGTGTAATTTAAAGCTTTTTTGGTTCAAGAGCACCAACTGTCTTCCCAAAGTCCAAGAATACCCAAGGTCTGAAAGCATTCCTTGGAATCCTTGCAGACTGAAAGTACGCCAAAGCATCTACTATACTGTCTTCAAACTCCAGCATATCCATTCCCCCCAAAAGAAAGCTAAGTCACAGCAAAGGTAATGAAGTAGGAAAATCTTCACTAACTGAAGGGCAAGCAGAGACAGGGTTGTTTGCATGCTTGATGCTGTGGTTGTTGTGCCCAGGAGGTATCCTACCTCTTCTTAAACTCATTCTGCCAGATGATTGCTACTACCAAGATGAGGAAGAATTCAAAACAAACATTAGTGTATTTATAATACCTTTTCTTTCCATAATTCCAGCTATAATTGAGCACACAGTTCTGCAGTCAAGTCCCCTATTAAAATGTTCCATGAGGAAATCCTATGTTTCTAATTTTTTTTCTTGTCTCTAGGCACTGTAATATTACAATATATTATTCCAGCTATAATTGCTGGCTATTGATACAGTCTTAGGATATTGCTGTCCCTGCCAAATGTTCCTTCCAGTAGTGCCTTTGGTTGTCTGAGCATGACTTCTGTAGCCAGTATTACCTCTTTAGTCAGGCCTGTAAAGGTTTCTGCATCTCCCTGTCTGAAGCAGGAATTGCCTAGCTTTGTGTCTGGTTTCATTCCTCGGAATTACATCAGTCTGGGCCTTTTCTTGTTTCATTTGCTAATGACACTCCCAGTACATTTGTGGTTACTTTTAATGCTGCTAAGAGCTTGTCTCATTTGCCAGTCCCTAACAAGCCTGGAAACAGAGCCATCAAGATAATGAGGTGCTGGTGGCAACCTCACTTTGCATACCTCTGTTTCATCCTTCATATTGAATAACCTGAATGCTGAATAAGAACTGGATAAAACCATAGGTATGGCTATGTTGGAAAAATACTTAGCCTTGAACTGTAATCTTAATAAATTAAAGTTTTGTGGATACCCTGGCAATGGAAAGCTTATTTAATGTCACAAATTGTGATTCAAAACAGTGGATCCACAACTCCTAATCATTATTGCAGCTGACAAAAATGACAAATAACATACTGACTAGAGCTTGGTGTTTACTGAGGTGCAATGGGAATAAGACAGATGATGGATTGGGCTACGATTGTCTTCTGTCTTTATCAGCATCAAGCCAGGTATGTGGATTCACAAATCGTGTATTGGCAACTTCATAGTGGATCTGCCATGGACCTGTGAATAACTGTCTGCTTATCTTGCTTAAAATTTTTTAAATTGGTTTCAAGTTCCTTGTTGTGGACAAAGATATCTGACCCATTTGCGGGGATCTTAAAACTCCTATAAAAATGGTGAATAGGTTTCTTTGCTTGAGCCTTCAAGAGGTCTCCTAGATTAAGGACCTTAACCAGACATTGCAGTCCCTACGTTTATGCTGTGAATAAGAAAACTTCTCCTCGTTACAATGGTAGCAGTCACTGGAATCTTCCAGACTGCACCGTGCATCACTCCAAGCTGATGGTGGCATGGACATTTAACGCAGATAGAACTGATCTGCAAATCTCTTGAGCAGCTGGGTGTGCCAGCATCATGGGAACAAAGTGCAGCTGAACACCTGTAGTGTGTCACACTGTGCCTACATCCCCAGTCATAGCCAAGCTGTGATCCCAAACAAACAAAGTGCTGCCACAGTGCCTTCTGCATATCTCGGAAAGAACTAAGTCAGCGCAAGCCTTACTGATATGTGATGATGAGAAGATGCCAACAGATTAAACTCCTGGTTTTGGGGATCTGGACCCCAAAATAAGTGAATTAGCACGGTTCTGCCCCCTTTCCCTGCCTTCTCTTTTTTTCTTTGAGCGTCACTCCTGATCCTGTTGGAAAAAAAACAGCTCCATTTTCTTCTCCAGATTTTTTATTTTTATATCTTGAATAAGCAACCTCCAGACACTGAACCTTATTCAGATGATGCTGAAAATTCAAAGGACTATTGCACCATCTGTGCAGAGGAGTGTGAGGCTGTCTCTACACTTAGCCTCCCAGTTGTCTGTTTCTCCAACCTGTATAGAAACATTTTCTTCATCTCTTGTCTCTAAACAGAACTCTTGGTCTTAGTGGTGCCTACGTGATACAAAATTCCCTTGCTGTTCCTGGTGAGAACCTGTTCCAGGCTTGTGTCTGGGAGAAGCAGAGAAAGCAGCACCCATCACCACTGGCCTCTCAGCCTTGCCCTCGGGTCTGTTGTCTAAGCATCCACTTCCACCATCCATGGTTCTAGTTTTGAAGTTTCTCTAACCTGGAAGACGTGCTCCAGAGTGCAGGAGCAATGGCTTCTGGTTGCATGCTCAGAGTGTGCTCCCGAGAGCAGCTGGGGTAAGATGTGCTCTGGCCTGGATGTGTTTCCGTTATAGCTTCAGGTGCAACCAGTCTAGTGTTTGATCATTGGATAGTCCCATGAGATCCCATGTGGACTGATGGCTTTTCAGGGCCACTCAGTGGGGTTTGCAAAAGTAGTTAGAACTTGCTTTTTCCACCTGCCTCCTCAGGCAGCTGAACTGTGTGCTGTGGGACCTCTTAAAGAACCCAAATGCTCTGGCATGCACAGTGGACCTGCCCACTGACTGGGTAAGTGGGATTGCTGTCTTTCCATTCCAGGTAAAATTTCCCCATCCATATCTCCAATTTGCTAGTACTTTGGTCAGCCCTGCAGGAAAATCCTAGGAAGATCAGATTCCCCCAACTCCTTTTCCAGCAAGACTGAATTCAGGCTGAAGACTCGGACACCTTATTTCTCCTGAGAAGTGTGTTAGGAAAACAAATGCTCTTTGAACTTGACTCAGCGCCTGCTTGCTAGTGCTCCTGCTCTCATGGAATCGTAGAATCCTTTAGGTTGGAAAAGACCCATAAAATCATCGAGTGCAACCGTAAACCTGCTGAGTCCACCACTAAACCATGTCCCTAAGCGTCCCATCTAAACGTCTTTTAAATACCTCCAAGGATGGCGACTCAACCACTTCCCTGAGCAGCCTGTTCCAGGGCTTGATAACCTTTCCATGAAGAAATTTTTCCTAATATCCAATCTAAACATCCCCTGGTGCAACTTGAGGCTGTTTCCTCTGGTCCTATCACTTGTTACTTGGGAAAAGAGACCGGCACCCACCTCACTACAACCTCCTTTCAGGTAGTTGTAGAGAGCAATACGGTCTCCCCCCAGCCTCCTTTTCTGCAGGCTAAACAACCCCAGTTCCCACAGCCGCTCCTTGTAAGTCGCTCCTCTTGCTTTATATACTCTGGCAGGTAGATGGATTCCCTTTCTTTGATGCAGCCCACTGTGGTGGTCCGTTCTAGTGGCACAGTGGTCTGAGCACAGTCTACTCTGGTCAAGACCTAGGAGGTGGTAGGTGGTCCAGAGCAGTAGCTGGTCCTGTAATCCCCACTGGCACCCTGCTAGCTTGTGCCAGAAAGTGGCCATAGTCTTTCACTTGGGCTTGTTTTCTGCCCCAGTGGGTCCAGGCAATTTCCAAGCCTGACTGGTAGATGGTGGGATTTTAGATACTTCTTCAAGTGACGCGACATCTGTTTAACACTAAAACAATTTACCAGATTGTTTTTGGTTTCTTTGATTTTTAATGTTTTCTTACCTGTGCCTTAATGAAATGGGGCAACAATAGTGGTTAAATAAGCCCTCAGCTAGCACTGAACAGAAATGCCTGGATTTTCAGAATCTCTTCTGCTCCATTTCCTATGAATGTGTCTGAAGTTTTGCTCCTTTAAAGAGCTGTTATTTGGCACAGTTATATTCCAAATGTAACTTAACATGTTGGTTACCTTTATTTGAAATTTTAGCATTATAGAAGTAATACCTACTGCAGAGCATAGGCCCGATCCTGGAGTAAAAAATTAACTAAGAAATCTCTTTGGTTTGAAGTCAGTTGAACTGAGAGACCTCTGAGCGTGTGGAAAGTGTCCTTAGGAGAGTAAACTTTAAGACCCTTTTCTGTGATGATAACAACTGCGTTTAGTAACTAATTGCAAAACCTTAGGAAAAACTTGAAAAGCAATTACACAATGACAGTAGTGACTTTTCGATATTAAAACTATTTTTCATGTTACCTTATTATGCCGATACGTTAAATCTGTGGAATGTTCTTGCAAAATGTATTTTTAAAAGACCTGGTGGAGAAAGAAGCCTAAGCTTACCTTTTTCTTCATTAAACAGACCTTTAAAATAAGCACTGTTTCCTCATGTGCTGAAACTCGTGTGCTCCCTAGTTCAAATCTTGTGATCCTTACTTTTAAGCAAGTTCCATCTTGACATTTTTTCTTGATTACAGCCAGATTCTCAAGTTATTATGTCAGGAGTAAAGTGGTGAGGGAAAGCCACCTTTTAGCTTTGATTTAAAAGTGACAGCCAAGTATGTAACTGTCAGTGTTAAATAGCTCAAAGAATCGAATGAGTACTTCAGTATTTCTGACTTGCACGGGTCTGTATGTGTCCAAGGAAGGCCATAATTTCACTTTTAATATGTGTTACAGTGCAGCTAATCTGAAAAATGTGTCTTTGAGTCCTGTGAAGTAATGTATTATCCATAATGTTTAACTGATGGAGCTCTTTCAACAATGACATATTTTGACTATATTTAACTGCAAAGCATACATTTTTCATCAGTGTTTTACTCAATTTATCTTTGCGTATCCATGTTTGGGGATGTTGCATAAATAGTAGTTGTACTTATTGGAGAGTTTCTTTAAGATTATTTTAATAATAAGAGGAGGAAGGATTTCGAGAACATCTGAAAAACAAGCTAAACTAAGTTATTAAGCCACATTTTTGGAGAGGAATTCAGAACTGAAACATGTAGAAAAAAGCATGCAAGAAGGATATATTGATCACTACATTTACATTAAAAATAATCTAAATGATACGAGTAGGTGCTAATTAGCTCTGGAGCCTGAAATAGTTTCATCAAAGTAGAAACCTCTGCTCGCTTTGCTGCATATTGTCCCAGCCCTCTTCCGAAGGGGACACTTCAGGCAGCAGAATGTAATTAACTGCTGTTGCTCTCTGGGACATGGTTTATCTTCTGTGGCTGCCAGCTAGTGTCATTGGGTAGGACAATTTTATAAATGCACCAGCTGAGAGTTGTAGCCACTAGTAACTGGGTTGGACCATCTTGTTTTTCGTAGGCTGTTAAATGTCTTAAAGTAGAGCTACTTTTGATAATTACCGGCCTGAGAGAAGACTGAGATGGTGCTGGATGACTGAAAGGCATGACAGTCCCATTCATGTTCCCTGACCCTCTGTGGGCCCTCTGAACCCCAGCTTATTAAATAAATGGTTGTATGCATAGACAGACTTTATATGACGTGGTTAACAAGATGAGAGGATACAAATTGATGGAAGATAAATCAAGAGAGAGAAAACTGCCGATGTGGCAAATGAGGATGTATAAAGAAATGGGTAAAGTTGCTCACAGTTCAGGGTGGTTGCATGGGGTTTGCACAGGGCATATTTTTGTATATAAAATATACAAGCACACACCCCCTGATTCTGCTGATTATGTTTTTGGCAGGTACAGGTGTCTGTCCTCTATCCCATGGCATACGATACAGTAGGAATGGTCACAGGCTCATGGGGTTCCCTGGCTACATATTTGCTTGCAGGCAGCTCAAGTGGAGGTTGTTCCCTGTTGGTCTGAGATGGATACTACCTTTAAAAATCAAAAGAGCTGTATCAAAGGACAGTTGTGCTCACTCCATGCAGAGAAGAGAAACCTTAAATGTTACTCCATCAGTATCTAGCCACTGTGTTGCAGCTTTGACCATCCTTGGAAACACATCTTTTCTAGTTCTTTTGTATTCATTTGGAAGTGGTGGTGGGGGTAGGACCAGAATTGTTTATAGTGTTCATCATGCATTGAGGTGGCATCATGATGTTTTCCTTTGTTTATTCTTTTCCTATGTTCTGCATTTTGGGTTGTTTTTTCACTGCTAGTGAGAACCAAAGTGATGTTTTCACGGGTCTACCTATGATAAACACCAAATATCTCCATTTCTAAGTGTTAATAGTCAACCAAGAGCCTGTTGTCGTGTATAGAATTAGGATTGTTTTGTCTGAGCTGCGTCACTTCACATACATCTCCACCGAAATGCATCTGCCATTTTCTTGCTCAGTAGTGGCTATTATGAGATCCTTTTGTAATTCTTCATAGTTGGCCCTCATCTTTGTCAGATTGCTATTCACCCCTTTTCCCAAATTGTTTATGGATATGCTGAGCAACATATACCCTAGGATTCCTGAGGACTTTTGTGGGCACTTTGGGACCTTTGTTTTTAACAAATTTTCCCAGGATAGATATCACACCTACTGGTACTTCCCTCAGTCTTTGAGAGGGATCCCAGGAGAGACTGGGGTCACATCACATTCCTGTCTTTTGATACTAGGGCACTTTTGGTGGGAGGTTATGTGTTGCTGCAGTTTTAGCTCTTTCTCCTTTGAGTCCCATTGGCCCTTTCTGGTGAGCCCTGTCTGCTTGTGGTGATTCTTTTTACATTTCATGTTCTTGCTTTTGTCTGTAATGCCTTACACTGATGCTTCAATTTGAGACAGACCTTCTGATATGTTCCCCCTGTATAGAATATTCTGGAATGAGAATTACCCCACACTGAACACAGATTTTTTTTAAAAAAAACCCCTTTCTGCTACAGTCTGCTCTTCTCTAACTGGTTTTTATAATACCTGCATCATCCGTTTGCTTAGAAGTCCTTTAGCAGGCTGCCAACTCCTGATTAAGTTTCAAAAAGAATATACTACTTATTTGTATACTTTTAAAAATGATTTCTCAAGCTCTTTTCTTGGCCTGCATTATTGAGTCTTTATATTAATCCTGATAAATTTTATGATCCTTTTTATTATCCCCCCCCCCCCCCTTTTTTTTTGAAAGATCGTTTTTAGAAGCTTCACTGCTTGGCTGTTCAGGCATTCTGGTTGTGTTTTGGTCTTTCTCGAGTAATTTTTGGGAATTGATTAACTTTTGGCCTGTGCCTCTGAGTTTTATAGTGTCTTCAGGCCACCTACAAAGATTTTAATCTGTAAGCTTCTAGCTCCCCCTTTCAATTTTAGTGTTTGTGTTTTGTTTTTAATTTGTTTGCTTAACAAGCTTTGTCATTGTTATAAAGCAGGTCCTCAATAGTAATATATTATGAACCAGGTTCTTTCCACTTCTTGAGATCAGATTGAGCGTTTTCTCTTTCTTTGTATGGGTGTTTGCTTGTTTGTTTGTTTTGTTTTGGTTTTCAGCTGTGCGTGAGACATAGGCAGTGGTCTCAACTTCCATCTGCTGTTGCGATCCTTAGCCAGTCTAGCTTGGAGTCACTGAAGTATCTGTTGACCTGTTGTGTTTTCTTCAACAGCCTTTCTTATCTCTATGTTTCATAGAATCGCAAATAGTTTCTGTCCTGGTTGGATGGCCAGTCCTCTAGGTCATTTATTTTGATAAGCCTTTGCTGTTCAGTGTAGTTTCTTGGTTCATGGGGACTTTATGCTATTTGTTGATTCTCCTAGATTGTTAAGACAAGCCTTTCTTCGATCCCTGCTGAAGTGTATGGCTTTCAGTCTTTTCTGCTTTTTCAGTATTCTGCTGATGGTCTTTTTTCCACTGAGTTTTCAGTAAGACTATTGTGTAAATAATGTTTTTTTAACAACAGGCATTTTAGTTCTTCCATCTAGTTCTTAGGCTTTCAGTGTTTATATAGCATAGCGTATACTTTCATGTGGGTGTTTTACTTCTCTGCAAAATTTGTAAGAAGAGAGTCTGTCTGTTCTGGCTTTTCTTTGCCATTTCCTTCTTGCTTGAGTTTAATCAACTTCTGTCCTTTCCTTTAGTACTGTTAAACCGCATACTAGGTTTCTATAACCTCTCCAGTTTGAATGGTTTCCCGTGACCTTTGAAGTGCCAGCAAACTCATTCTTTTCTGGTTTAGATTAAGCTCAACTACCTTCTAGAGGCTCCCTCCCTGTTCCCAAAATTTCCCTGTTTCTTTGAATTCCATTTTTAACACACTTTCTTAGCTGCTTATTGAACTTTTGCTTGTCAACCTGCCTCATTTTGGGAGCATTTCTGGGAATGCTACCATAGTGCTCTGCTTCTTCACTAGCAACCAACATTTTGCCTCCAGAACTTTTCTTTTAACCTTCCTTACGTTACTGTTATTTGCACAGCAGCCATGGCCTTTGACTCTTCCTCAGCACCTCCAAGGAGCCTTTCCAAACCCTCTGTGGGGTCTGATGTTTTTGCATTAAGCAGAGAAGTATGTGATCTCTGGTATGTCAGACTTTGTGTTCCTGATAATCATTGCTGCAACACTGAGGCAGGCGAGGTTCACTTACAGCTATTGGGCAAACTTGGAAAAATCTGGATGCAATTGTTTTCTATTGAGTAAGATGAACAACATCTATATGTAGTTGGACTCACTAGAAAGAATCCACTGGCAAAAAGCGCTTCGCACTGTAGTCAAGCACATAAGTGGTCGGAAGGGTGTTTGCGATACCTACGTGGTTGATCACTGTATTATCACTATTAGTCCTATGTTAGTCTAGTTAGCACTAGGACAGACCCTGTAAAGTCAAAGAACAGTTCCTGCTGATTTCAGCAGAGGTATTGCGCTGTTGCAAACAGCCACACTTCTCATACAGGGGGGATTTTACAGCACACATTGTTCATGACTTTCAAGTTTGAGGAGAGGCTCCAGGTGACCAGAATGTCATCTGAAGGATGTGAATTAAGTCTTACTACTTTAATAGTGTCACAATATACTAAAAAATACAAAATGATCAAGAATCTGGCCATGAAGGCAGAACTGCTTCTTGCTGGTTATGTATGACATCACGCAGCAGTTTGGCAGTTTTAATACTGGTCAGAATTACCTGATAGGTGCGATGTGCAAATTGCTGGGCTGATGTGGACTAGTGAGGAGTCAAATATCACTGTGTGCTAACAACAAGTGTAGACTGCACATCAGACTCATTAATAGAGAGAACTGAATTTCTCAAGACAACAGACATCATGAAACAACTCGATTTGAGCCTGATGCTGTTATCATTGATCTACCAAGCCAAACAGGGAATGCTGAATCAGAGGGAAAAAATCTCAGGCATGCAATTACATAGGGCCTTAGTGAAAATGAAAAGCTTCGTTGACCCAAACTTCAGGACACTTTGATTAAAAGGTACAGTTCAACTAATTTTCTGCTAGTGTCCTTGAACGTGTTGTACAAAGCTCAGTAAGAGCTTAAAAAAAAAAAAAAAAGGCACATGAGAAAGCTTCTAACCAGGCATCTAAGCAAGAAAAACAAGCAAAGCTTTGTGTTATGAAAGATAAATGGTGGGCACGAAAGGCAGAGGAGTTTTTCTAAGTTGTGGATCCAGAAAATACCATGTGGGCTTGGAAACAGCATCTGGCCTTAAAGACACTGCACCATTTATGAAGTGAAGATGGACTAATAATGATGGAATTGATGGAAAAGAAATCTGAGATGGCGGGCCAAAACTTTTCAGTTGTCCTAAATGATGAAGTCCTAGGTGAAGCTGTACAGCTACTTGTCCAGGAGCAGGGCGTGGCACCTCCTAATAAAATGGAGATTTTTCCAGTTGTCTAGCAGATGGCACACAGAGCAGTCAGCTGTAAGCAAGTTCACTAAAATGTAAAACCATAAAAGTCACAAGTAGCCAGAAGACTTTTGCAGCTTTTTGGCTTTGTAGAGAACTATTTCTTGAGGTGTTAGAGAATTGAAACACTGTCCACTTTTACGAAGGGAAGGGTGATGATGTGTCTTCTGAAAATCGTTCTAATTCTCTCAAGTCCTGGAAAAGGCTTTACAGGAAGAATGGGAAATTTTTGCTATAGATTCTTTCAGTCAGTTAGTCTGGTTAAAGGAAGATGTTGTCCTGTTTTGACAGAGAGGTCAGTAAGTTAGTAATCCTTGAGCCCTGTAACATTTTTTTTAACACCCAACATTTTTGAAAATAGGTGTATGAAGTGATACATAGTTTTAATGTCTGAAGAACATTACTTACTTTTTTTTATATTTACATTTAGAAAGTGTTTCATTGATCTCAGCAAAAAGTGATTTTAGTAGGAATTTAATATCGTAAATGGTTCGAGTTAATTCAAAGCGTGTGGTATTTCAGATCCCAGCAGGAGTCCTCTGTATATAGACTGCTGTCAAATTCCAGGAGATGAAAAGAATAAAGGGAAAAGTACCAAAAGAATGAGGGACCATGGTAAAAGATTTTACGCTAAAACTGGTATTTTAAATGATTGTTCATTTTTATAGAGTACGTCGTCAAGCTGTATGGTTTTATATAAAACAGTGAAGTGCTCTACAGCGGCTTTGCTGTTTAAAATTAAGCTGAGGGCATGGCATTATGTGGAAAAGGAAAGAACAGGATGTAGAATGAGAGAAGGTTGTGGGCTTTGGAAAGATGAGTGAAAGTGATTCTTCACATTTTAGTGGTGATAAGATTATCGCACACTTCTGAAGAATTTATGGGGGTTGGAAAAATTTCTAACAGTAGACTTTTCAATTTCTTCAGTAATTAAAAGACAGCAAGATGGAAAACACTCAGGAAGACAGAGCTGTCAGGCAAGATCGATGTATTGCAGGCTTAGCCATTATGTTCGAAAGTGTCATGCTGATATTTTAATTCCATTAGCTCTGGTGTATTTTAATTTCTGAGACTAGCAACAAAAAAGAAGGAAAGTGTTTTGGGGCTTTTTTCCCCACCTCTGTGGGAAATGGTTGGGCAAACAGAACAAAGAGTTAGCCTTCAGGATTTGCCTTTGCGTCCCACATAATCTTTTAACCTGCTAAACACACTGATGATTGCAAATGTTGATCAGGAAGCTACAAGTTTTAAATGTCCTGCTCGCGAAGTTACAATTTCATAAACATTTAGTTCCTCTGAAGTAACAGAAAAATACTGTTAAAAGTAGTTTCCAGAATAAACCCCTGCCTCACACGGCCTGCTTTTGTTGACCTGACGTTAACGTGTATTTTACAGGCAGGATTGTGAAAAATTCCCCTGTACACATTAAGGCTTTCTGGAAAGGATTCAAATTGCAATAACAATTGTTTTCTCATATATTTTTAGTTGCCTAATGTGCATACTATTCTGCCTTTAAATTTCAATTTTTACTTCAGAATTCACACAGTGTACGGTGCGATGCAAGCAGCTTGCGACATCGGAAGCAGGTTGTTTGGTAGTCAGCTCAGAGTGGTGACATCCCACTGCAGTCAGTGAGGTTGCATTCGGTTACCTGTGATGAGGAGCCGATGCATTGTGGTCTGTTGTTTTCCCTGCGTATGTTTATAGGAAAACAAAATGCAAAATTGTGCAATAGCCAGCCAGAGAAGGGGAGAAAGCAGAAATAAAATTTTCGATTTAGTGATCAAAATGGCTCAGCTAAGTGTTGAGATGAGCGTACACTTAAAAAAAGGAAATTGCTGAGCTGTTAATTTGGAACAAACATTTGAAGGATTGATCTAATAACAGAATACATGCAGAAATATGTAGCTATGTGACCATATGTATGCTCTAAACTGAAATCTAAATATCGTTGCAAGATTGTAAATACTGAAGCAAGATTGTCGTAGAAAGCACAATACTTTTATTTTTTTTATCAAAATGGAGAAAGGTGGTGTTGAAGTGCATGTGGATATTTTTGCTAGTATATTTGTAGCATGATTGTTATCACTGAAACACCAATGTGCTGTCATTAAATCTGTGGTTTTCCTGAATCTCGGCTTCCTCCAGGAGCTCGCGGGTTCCTTCGCTGCTGCGACCTTGACTGCATGACAGATGGTGCAAGGAACGTAATGTTGTCCTGTCACCGATGAAGGGACTGATTCCTCTGATCTCGTAACAAGAGTCTTGCAATCCCACCTGGAAGTGCAGAAGTCAAAGGTCGAAGTTAAATGCTTTTGGTGTTATCTGGGCTGACATTAGTTGTGTCATTGCTAAATCAATTCACTGAAACAAATTTCAGAGATGGGGATGATCAAAACTCACAAAACTCAGAGACATAAATCAGTAGCTCTTACTACTACTAGTTACATTTTATATTTTGTCTGTTACTATGCAAGATTGCACGTATCTTACTTCATAGAGCTCTGTGCTCATGCGGACACTTACCTCTGTGCCTAACTTTCAGCCCATAAGTTTGTTTTCAGTACGACTACCTGAGTGCTTGAAAGCCTTAACGTGTGTATTTAATACTTGGATGATTAGTGCTTGCATTTCAAAGTTAGCACCATCACTTACAGTTTCTTGACTCTTCTTTTGCTTATATCCTGATCATCAGTGCCGCAATAATAATTGCTTACGTGTGTGACTTCGTAAATTTAAAAGGGAAGAAAGAATAAGAAGAGTTGAAAGATGAGCTGCCTTTTGTCGGGCAGGGTGGTGTATGTGAAAGATAATCCGCAGTCTGCATAGTAAGATGTGGACCTTCATCATGATGTTTCCCCTTGGTTTGAACCTGCCCGTGTCAGCCCAGAGTAGAGCCTCAGCTAATGCGCTCTGCAGAGAGGTGATCTGCGCCTCTCCTCTTTTACTAAAGTACGGAGGTTATTGGTTGAGGTTCAGTTGCGGGTCTGTGTGTACAAGTGGCTCCTGGCGTGGGGCTGGCCAGTGCTGGGGGGAGCTGCAGGCGTGGTCGTGCTGGGTTTGCAGCAGCGGGGAGCACGCAGACCTGCCTGATGCAGCAGGTGGGTGTTGCAATGTGCAGTACAAGTGCAGTCGGGACTGCAAGGAAAACAAAGATGTTTGAAGAAAGGAAGGGGAAAGAACCCTACAACAAGTGTCTCTATAGATGTTGGGTTGTAAAACATTAGATTGGGGCGGGGGGGACGCACGGCACCAAAAAATGCTGACAGCATTTGTAAATTTTTGTAAATTTACAAATTTACTGGTAAATTTTTAGTTTTGCTCTAACTGTAGCAAGTGTTACGCACATAAGGAAGGAAAAAAAAGTCACATCAAAAAGCTTTTAAGTAAAATGTTAAGTATTTAAGTTGAAAACCCATCAATAAACAAGATTTATCAGGGCACTAAGGAAGCAACTACAAAACTAGGGAAAAAGAAATGTTATTTCTTTGTGCTCAGATGTCTTACAAATCATCAAATGGGTACTTTCAGCTTGTTCCCAAGATGTCACCAGCATGAATAAATGAATACGAGGCTTTTCTGCGTGAAGTGTGTGGTTAGCGGAGGATTTTATGCTGTTGCAACAGTGGCTGTTGGGGCCTGCTTTTGCAATCCTTGTTGCTACAAATGAGGCTGTTAAAATTTGTAACAGCTGCTGGAATGAGTAAGGATCCTGTGATCATACGTTGGTATAGTGCTGTTGTACTTCAACCAGAGATACTTTTGAACACATACAGGAATATAAAATCAAATGTGTATTCTTTTTTAATGCATCCATCACTAGATGATTTAAAGATATTAGTGTAGTAACTTCTATGTAAGTTCTGTAAATAAATTTAAATATTGTTTATTCTGAATCTCACTTCAAGTGAGAGTCTAGTCCTTGCTCTGGGTGTTGTTTGCGCATTCTGAAGTAAGCAGTTGCTAGGAGAAAATGTATATGTGTAATCTAGAGCCTGTCCTTCCAGACAAAGACTTTAAACAGAAGCAAAATGTATAGTACCTGGCAAATACCACTGTCAGAAAGGCTTTTGTGGAGTTACGGGCACATGGTTGATTTGGGAGGCATTCTGACATCGGCAGTCTTCAATGGGGATGCTTGAACGTCACCTGCAAACCACACTAATCAGAGAAATCTTTCGAATTCTGGAGCAGAAAGGCTCTGCCACTTCTGCAGATTGGGTTTGCCTTTTAATTCGCTCAGTCCTGCGGGCCTGGTGCATTACTGTCGTGTGATTTACAGTTTTCTCAATCTGCTTCAATTCCTCAATTTAGAAAAAGAAGTACCATGCGGTAGTGTGGTTAATAGTTGTTTATGAAGTTAATACTCCAAATAACGGCTTCTTACAGTGAAAGAAATCCTGTTTTCATTCATCTCACTTTTGATATTCAGCCATGTCTTTCTGAGATCTCCATGTGCAGTTTAGAGCATGTTACTGCTGTCTGACCTTTAAGTACATTAGTTTTTAACTTCCTTTTCATTTTCCTCTGTTTCCAGGAAATTGAAGACCATGTGGCGTTTTTAATAACTGTTCCAACGGCCCTAGCAATTTTTTTCGCTATATTTATCCTTGTCTGCGTAGAACCTGTATTTAAGAAGCTGCTTCGTGTATTTTCTCTGGTGGTCTGGGTATGTCTTGTTGCCATGGGATATCTCTTTATGTGTTTCGGAGGAATCATCTGTCCCTGGGACCAGGTAAGACTGTCATTATTTTTAATTTTACTGCATTGGGGTACATTTCCAAGAACCATTCTATGCAAAAATATTCACATTAATTTTTGTGGGACATCTCATAAAATGTTTTTGTGACTAAGTGTTTGCATGCTGAGAATCCCAGCATCTATTTTATAAATACCAAAGAGATGTGCGTACTTAGGATACGGAAATATTTGAAGGATTTTGCTTTTATATTTTTAAACTCCTTTGCATAATGAACATTTGATTCCAGTCACCAGCTTCTTTGTATAGTGAATATTTGATTCTAGTGGCCAATTAACACGGCAGAAATGCTAGTTTTGTTCAAGAACGTTGATGCTATCCTCTCCAGCTTAAAATGTTCAAGCTCTCAGTGTAGGCTTTCTGTGGTCTTCAAGATGTTCTCTAGGAACGTGTGAGAAAAAAGGACTGGGAGTTTCCTTGCATTTCTAGGGAAATAAATTAGTAGAGAAACAGTGAAGTACCCTTCACAGTTTTTAAATTTTGTAATGAAGACAATGCAAAAATATAATTGCATTTTGATAGCAGCACTTTTGAAATATCCATAAATGATATGCAATATCCCACGCTGCGCCTGATCGCTTCTTCTGTGTTCTGCCATACCCTTTTCCTTTTCCCAAGCTTCTCTACATGGGAATACTCCTGATATAATAATTGTAAACCCCTTCAAAGGATGGAAAAAAGGTTTAAAATATATCAATATGTCTTCTGAAAATTTCATGCTGATTCCATGGGTTTGTTATAACCTTTAAATGGTAGTGCTGTATCTGGGGTGCCTTCTAGGTCTTTTAAGATAAACTTGAAAGAAATTCTCTGACTTGTTACTCAGATCTTGCAAAGACTTATGCAAATAGTGAACTTTAAGTATGCAAGTAGTTCCTTTAAAATCTTTAATTCAAATTATTTAAATTACTGGTGTGTGTTGGTAATATTAGTTTTGGAGCCCTTACCTTTGTGGGTGACTTTTATATTCTCATTTTCTTGGAAGGTTCAGGGATTAATTAGCTATGGAACCACCTTCCTGCTTTTTTTTTTTTCTTGTTGTTGTTTTCAAAGTATTTGAAACTACCAAACCAGGCCACAGGCATGTAATAAAAAGCAAATCAGAACATGTAGTATCTTTCTCTAGATACAGATTTCACCATGGGAGTCCCTGTATCTTTGTGATATCAAGTCTAGATAATTCATATGGTTTTACTTTTTTGATTTATTTATTTTCATTGCCAGTTGCGGGATGTCATACTAGAATATTTCAGGCTTTCAAGCTTAGATGCAAATATTTAATTAGCCATATTATTTCTTCATTGCAAATTCTACTGAGTTTAATTTTGTTATTTGAAAGAGATGATAATGATTTTCAAAAGCATGAGGCATCAAAGAGATCTAAGAGGGATCTTGATGTGTCTCGGTCCTGGGGTTGTATTTAGCCGGTGAAGATGGGTTGTCCTGCCTTGGTTTCCTCTTAGGAAAAATGTAGGCATTCCCACAGCATCCAAGGGATGTGGCTGGCCGTGTGAGGCAGGAAGGGCTGCAGAGCTCCGGGGAAAGGCACTGTCTTCCCACAGGTGTCCGGGACACAAGTCCTCTGATGTTTCAGTCTGCTCCTTGCTTTCAATCAATATCTGCTCCGTGCAAGCGTTCCTTGGAGATGAGGATATTTGGGAGGGAGCTGCATTGATTGCTCTGCCAGCAGCAGCCGGCTCCGGGCAGCTGCCTTGCCTAGCGCTGCGCAGGCTCCAGAGCGGACAGGGCTTTCCCAGAAAGCCTAGACCCGGCTACAGATATGTGGCTTAACTCCACCGTGCAGGCGTCTTTGGCATCTGGTGGGAAGAGGGGCTGTGGCAGGGTGGCCCCTGGCCACTGCCAGGAGCTGGAGGTCATGTGGCTCCCTGCAGTGGCACCCTTTGCTTCCCCAAAACCACTTTTTTTTCCCCTTTGAACAGCAGCGCTCTTTTGTTGATCACTTTTCTAGGTATACTTTCGCCTAGTGTCTGTTAAGAGAAAACTACGGAAATATGGGAATCTTTCTGGGTATTTGACACCTTACACAATAGACTAATCACAGGTTTGATGTTTTTGAACGTTTGTAAAAAAGCAGTGAGCAGTAAAATACTGCCATGTGTCCCTGTGATGCTGGTGTTTTGATTGCTCTGCGTGAAGAATACGTAGGTCAATAATTGGTGTTCTCTCCTATAATTATACATGAAAACAAATCTGAAAAATCCTTCCTCAGTGATCACTGACAGTTTGAAGTTGAAGTTTTACATTTTGTGAATTTTAAAAACATTTTCCTAGGCTTATGAGGGTGTTTTTGTTGTTCCTTTATCCTTTTTATGAAAGAAAAGAAATATGATGTAAAATTTAAATTAGTTCTGTTTCAAATATGTTTTTGTCAACATAGCTAATTAGAAAGTTATTAAAATAAAAATAAAAAAGCCAGTTCATGCACACTTATTTACTAAACAAGTGCTTTATTTTAATTTTCTTCAAATTACAGCCTAACTTTTGTTCTGGTCCAGCAGACTTTAAAAATACTATCATGTCTTTCATGTCTTCTGAATCCTAAGCTTGTTAAAAATACGGCATTTCTTAATTGTACTAGTAACTACTGAAAGATAAATCTTCTGCATACCATAGTTTATAGAAAGAACATGTTATTCTCTCATTTGTGCACAAGCCTGCTCCCTTTAAAAGACAGTCCCTCATCCTTTAAATTTTGGCTTAATGATTTTAATGTTCCTTTTGGCTGTTTGCAACTGGTAAATGCAGTTTTTCTCTGTTGTCTGAAGGAACTTTAGGTGTGAACTTTTGCAGCTTTTCTTTACAATAGAAATACCACTTCAGAGAGACTATTTTGGTTATGAACTCAATATATATTTAATGTGGAGCAGTTCCTCCTGAGCCTGCAGGCACATAGCTCAAATAACTTTCACGAACATTGGAGGGCTGGAAATAAAGTGGCTGGTCACGGCCATTGTTTTTTTGTTAGTAACCTGTGGGCTGATGCGAAATAAGTGCAAATCATAATTGGTTTCAGCTATCTTTTCGCTGTCCCTGCAGACCGCTTTTATCTGTCTGCATTTCCTTGTCTCTTGTTCGGCTGCAGCTACAGTTTTGGAGAGAAAGCTATTATCAGGTAGGTATCTGGCTGCTCTTTGAAGGGGGAAGGCAGCACAGCTGTAGACGGTTACTCCGTCCCTTGGGCCGTCTGCAAGCCTCATGCTGGCTCTGTAAGTGCTTGCTGAGCCTGATCCAAAGGCTGGAATTGTCACTAGGCTGTGTGGGCATAATCACAAACCCATCTACGAGAAGAGCCAGGGTATTTGCACTATCAACCGGACCAACTAACTTACCTCTTAAGTTAGTCCAAGCTCCCTTACTCCTCTATATGGACAATGAAGAGAAGCAAGTACGTTGAGAGGGAGATGGAAGGCGCCTTAGCGAGGCAGTGGGTGGCTTTAAGGGAAAAAAATTGGGACAGTGATGGCAAATGTCTTTGGTACCTGACAAACTTTATTTTAAAGAAGTGTGGCAACCCGCTCTTGTTGGTGCCAGCCCAAGTTTCTGTCAGTGCCAAACTTGGCAGTGGAGCCCCAGGGTTTCCCTGGTGGCCCAGGGAACCTGGATGCTTTGATAGGATCTACACGCACTACGCCCTTTTACAGCCCAGGAGGGAGGCCGGGCTGTCTGGTAGGAGTTGCAGGACACCTGGTTAGGGTTGGTAGGAAAGAAGCAGAGCAAAGGAAGTCATGCAGAGGCTCAGAGAGAGCAATTGCCTGCTGGCAGTTCTTTCCGAATCTAAGGTGTGAGCAATAATGCGTGGAGGTGGTTTCAGTGAGGAAAGACCCAAGGCTGATGCTTAGAAATGTCCGTGCGGAAATCAGGGGATGGTTTGGTGGAGGGCCAGTAATGCAAGGCAGGCAAGCTGAGGAAGTAGTGCTGGTGGAAAAAGGTGATGTATTGATTTTGTCGTGTTAGGACTTTTCCCTACTACAGAAGGGAGCACCTTTCCTTACAAAATGTAAATCCAGTACGTATCTGTAGAGTTACATGCCAGGGAATGAATTTAAATTAGTTTCCTCTTGTTTCACTGACAGTCTAGTTATTGTACAACAGTCGCCTTTCCATGTCATCTTCTGACATGTCTAATACTTCCTCAGCCTTTTATACAGGGTGTATGTAAATATGTCATAGCACATTGTTAGCAATGGGTAAAAAGAGCTCGTAAAGCATACAGTGGATGATACAAAAAAAGAGAGTAATTATACAGCATTATACTAGTCTAATGACTTCTATCATTGCTGGATTTTGGTATTCAATTCTACTTAATTATAAATACGTTTGCACAGCCCAGGCACCAGATGTGTTCCTCCTTGTCTATATTCAGTTACAGCACAAAAATTACTTCAAGCAGGATTTGACACTTCTGGTTTCCGAAAAAAATTATCCACAGAGTGATGTGTTTAGAATATATGTTTGGCTATTTTAGCCTAAATGCTACTTTTTGAGCTGAATCTAAAGCACTTTTTTTGTTTTGTTTTAATGTTTTGGCGCTTGTGGTAATTAGTTCCTGTAGTAGGCAGCAGGGCGAGCCGATGGGTCCGCAGAAAGGGAAGAATTTTCTTTGTACAGAATTACATCGGGTCCCATTTCCGCACCTTGCTTGGGACCTGCCTTATCTAAAGTCAGCCCTGCCGTAAATTACTAATAATGTGTTGTGTGGTTAAGCAGTGCAAAGAAAAGGAGTTAGACGCTTGAGAAGGAGAGCAGGGCGGGTGTCAGTGAAATCCCTGCCGCGCAGGAAAGCGAGGATGAGTTGCTGTCAGCTGTACCGCCAGCTCAGGATCTGGAGTGTGGGGGAGACTTGACATTTTTTCAAGTTCAAGATTAATCAGACTATCAGGAACGAGTATCCTGAGCAAGGAAGTAAATCTTGTAGGAGCATGGTTCAGTACCTTGTAGGTGAATAGTCACCTGAAAAAGGACATAAGGAAAACCAGGAGGCTCGCACGAAAGCGGAAGATACTGCCTAGCAGATAATACTGTGCTTAAGGAGTAGGTGTGATAGAAAAGGAAGAAACCCACAATCCACAAGTATAAGCCATATTTGCAGTTATATTCAAGGAAGGAGAAGAACAGATGATTTTTATCTTACTATTCATTTTTTTATAGACATATGAAGTCACAGGCTTAATAGCAAGACATTTAAATGTGTTTATCAAGTCTGGTATGGCTAGATCTGTATAGAAGACGGGAAAAAGCTGAGCTATTAGAGACCTGCCAGTTAGTCATTAAAATCAGTAATATAGTAGATTAATATAGTAAAATAGTGTGGGGAGCCTTGGCACACCCTGTTAGCACTAATGTGCCATTGTTAACCTTTAGTATGTGATGGCAATGCATTGTGATAGCTGTTTGTGGAAAGAGAACTGATTTCTTTTTTAAATAGGGAAAGCAGTTTTATATAAAAAAAAATCTGTTTTAGTGCCAAATGGAAGCCTAGAAGCACTGCTAGAGGAGATGAGCATTATTAAAGTAACTGTACATATAGGCGAGGGGAAATGGCATCTGGTGTGACTTCAGAGCGCATCAGGCAGGAGGAAGATTGCTGGCTGAATTTCTCAGGGAGCTCTCTGGGGAATGTTTGCCTTTATTAGTGCTTTTTACTAGTGGTGGGGTGACAGAATGTCACCGCTATAATGAAATTTGTTGATGACCCAGTTAAAAGATTCCTAATACAGCAAAAGATCAGAATGTTATGGGTAAGAAAAGCATGACCTTGAGGACTGCAGTAATAGCAACTAGATGAAATTTAATCATAGGAAATACGAAGTGCCTGCATTTGGGAACAGCAGAAATTTCAGCTGTAGGCTGAGAGTTCATCAGTAGAAAATGAGCAGGGACAAGCAGAATGGAGAAGCATTAGTTCATCACTGGGTCATTAGGGTATGCGTCCAGAAAAGACTCGCTTTTGATGGCAAAGTATCCAGCTAAGGATGAAACCTCACCTGGATCACTATGTACATTTCTGGTCACCTGCATTCAAAAAGGTAAACTGAAATTGGAACAAATGCAGAGAGTGCCAAGCGAGATCGCCGGGAGAAAGGAGCGTTTTGTGAGAGGAGATGGGAAGAGCTTGACTTGGGTATAGATCAGCAGAAGAGAAGAACGCTGAGAGTGGTGTGACTGCCATCTACAGCTAATCCGTGGTTGCAAACATCAGATTTGAGGAGAAGCTGTAAAGATAAAGGATTATTGACACATACACACAGAAAAAAAAAAAAAAAAAAACTCAGCCAGCCGTTAATGAAATTTAAACTGGAAATTAGAATAAATCCCTTAGCCATTAGGGCACTGGGTTTGTGGAGTGGCTAATATCCTCAGGATAATAAGGATTAAAATAATGAATTGGTTTTACAGTGGAATGCTAACCTTAGCTGAGAGTCATTCAGTGTCTTCGATAGCAGGGACGTGGACCTCAGTGATCCAGGAGCATCCTTTTAGTTCTTTATTCCTATGCACTACTTACACCTGTGGACTACTGAACTAGTTTAAATGACAATTTACTTTGACCTGTGCCTGAAGTTCATCTAAAAACTGAAGAGGTGGATTTTCTGAGCTGCAAAAGTTCACGGCTTTTTGCTATTTGAATGTCTTTTATCCTTCCAGCAGTCTTCTGGAACAGTGGTCTCAAAAATTATAACATCAGGGAATAATAATCTTGCTATACTTCTGATCTCTTCAGGCATTCGTTATAAGGCTTATGAGGGATGTTTAATGTAATATAAAGTAGAAGAGACTGAGTGTGTGCACCTTTATCAAAAGAACCTGATGAAACCCTTGTTGCCCTGCTAGTTTATTTTTCTTTACTCCATTTCCTGTGGTGATTTTTCCATCTTGGAGCGTACAATTAAGTGCAAAGGCTGAGCTGATTGTAGTTTTCATCAAGATTGTTGCATAGTTTGTGTGCAGTGTGATATTTGCTGTGCAAGTCATGTGAATGAATTTTGCTAAGGGAAGCGTTAAGGTAACTCCATCGAAGTACAATAAAAATCTGAGTCTGAGATAAATATGCAAAACTGACTGTAGCAAGATTTTTCTCTCTGATGGGAAATAACACTTATCAGTAAGTACATTAATGTTTCTGAGAGTACTGAAACTAAGCAATACTGATTTCAAATATCATCATATCGTTCAGATGTTGGTGAAGTCAAGAGACCAGATGACAAATGGAATTTAATAATTTGAACCACTCATAAGGCTTCTTACGTGCTTAATAATTGATTTGACATTAGGAAATAAACATTTTAATAATTTCATAGTACATATGAGTTCACAATTACTTGTATGATGGAGCTACCAGGGAACCATTAAAGAAGCTATTCAGAATTTCTTGTTAGCAAGTATAATTTAGGGTAGTCATGCAAGCCTTTACCTTTCGTCGGAGTTGTTTTCCACTCAGAAATGTGACTGTTTACCTGACTTCCAGGAGGGAAGGTTTTGCTATGACACTGCATGAGTTTCTTGGTTTGAGCTCTTTGACTTTGCTTACCTGCCTGCCATGGAAAAGCTTGTACCTATACACGGCCATTGGATATGCTCCTCTACGTTTTTGTTTTTGTGAATTAGGTCATGAAGGGGTGTTTCGTCATAGATCCTGACCTTTGGTCATTTTTCACCATTTGTTTCAGATCTGTTTCTGTTTGCAGATGTCTAGTGCTGTAACAATTCAAGTAGCGAGCTGTTACACAAAGGAAAAATAAAATAGGTGGTGAAAGTGTTTCCTAGAAGCTGCATAAGAAGACCTCAGTTTACTTGTTTGAGGGTGTTCCCTGTTTCTGTAGCTTTTGTGAAGTTTTAGGCATAACTGTGGTGGTAAATAAATGAATCTTAGTATCTAGATTGTCAGAGGATCATTTCTCTTTTAGCCTAGGAAGCAGGTAACAGAATTTCCCCTCATGTGCTTGCAGTTGGTGATACGCTGGCTGTGAAATACCTTTCAGTTTCACTTGCCAGTATACAAAGCTATAATGCTATGCAGATATTAGGAAACATTGCCTATATTAAATTAACTAATATTTGAAAGAAAGCGATATGGTCTGCTGGTTAAAAATTTGCTGACAAACAAGGTGCTAAGCATACTTTTCATCCTGGTAACTCCATGAATAAGGATGGGCAGGTTCAGTCATGAAATAGGAATAAAATATATGAGAGAAATATATCTCCTACATTAATTAGTCACAAATATTTGTTCTATAGTGGTCTTCTACCGCTGGTTACTAAAGTTAAAAAACTTGATCTTAGAACTGAATTTAAACCAATTTTGTGGCTTTAGCACGTCTTAATTCTGACAGATGTCAGAAAGAGGTTTTGTAGCACGGACATCTTAAGTTCTTTGGTAGCATTTACAACTGATTCATCAGTGTGGTTAAACCCTCTAAACCGCTTATAGAGTTTTACAAAAGTAAGAGGTAAAGCAGTGGAAATACATTTGATGTAGTAAGGCTCATTCAATATGAGTTGTAGAAGATGTATGTTTAAGTTTTCTATATTCATATGAAAAAATATTATTTGTAAAATCTTTATGAATAATTTTTATAGCTATCTTAAATGCACAAATATAATTATGTCATAGAATTTTGTTATTGTATGATTTCAAGTGTGTTTAAGTTCAGGTTTTTAAGAATAATGTCTAATTAAAATGTAAGTTATATAAATAATAAATTATAAATTGTAGATTTATTGAGAACTAGAAAACAGATGTGCTTTCAAGAGATTATTCGTCTTCGTGTAGTGAATTTTTTGCTTTATTTTACTATGTGGCAAAATAATTTTTTTGTATAAAAAGCACTGTGTGTTGCTTGTTTATTGGGACATAACTTTTATGTTTGTATTGGCTTAATTCAGCAATAGGCTGTCTAGAAAAACAGGAAGAAGAAAAATAGTGGGCCAAGGTAATAGTCAATTCTCAGAAAACATTTCAGGGTTGCAGAGGGACAATCCCAGAAGTATTTATCTTTTATGATTTTGCTACCTCTCTAGGTAATGTATGAGACTGATTTACACGTTGATATGAGAAGGGCTGAGAACAGGAGAGGCAAGAGGACTTTGGCAGGCTTCAAAAGGAGCAGTCTTTCCAAGGGGAACCAGTAACTACTTGGGAGATCCAAATCGGGGAGAAGGACACATCTCCCAGCTTCATTACTGTGGAAAAGCTAAGCCTCCTGGGTCACTATCACAGGAGCTTAGATACCAGTTAGTACTGTCTTTGTCTTTTAAAAGCTTTGTTTCTCCTGCAAAAATAAAAAGTGCTTGAGCGCTAAGAAGAAACATTGATCAGACTGTCTTAGTCTGATGACGGTAGTTGTTACTGCTCATCCTCACAGAAGGAAGAGGCACAGTCACCCCAGTTCATCTGAACTTGCAGGGGGAGAACAGCGAATATTCAGTAGTGTGAGCGAAAGCTCAGGCTGGGCTTTGCTGGTTTGGGGAATCTGGGACAGGGATAAGTTTAAAAACAAAAACAAACCACCATATAAACCCCAAAAGAACACATGGAAGTGCTAGAGGTTTCATTCAGAGCAACCGAAAAGCCAAGAGAGTTGCGCACAGCCCAGCGTCTGTGACAGTGGGAGAAAAACCTTTTCAGTCTATCAGGGAAAAAACCCCACCCTCTGTCCCTTCACAGACATGCATTCACAAGGCTTAAAATAAAAAATCATGTTTTCATGCAGTACAGCATGCGCTGTTGTGCCAGTTAGGAAAAAGGTTTTCTTTTTGTTACTACTATGAAGTTTCATATTGATTTTATAGCTTAAAATAAACTTCCTGTAAAATAACACATTTATCAGTAGTGTCAATTTTGTGTAATATCTTAAGTTCTTGAATTGTATTGTTCTGGCAGAGTTAGTTTGAACAGTTTAAAATTTGACTACGTTAATCATGTTGGATTGCATTTTTCTTCTTTGCTTCTTTTACATACTGTTTTAGCTAAGTTGTGTATGTATATAAATTCTGTATCTTAATTTTCAGGGCATTATCTTTGCTTAAGTTGGCAAACCTGAATCTCTTCTTAGATGTTCTGATTTCTGTCACATTTGCCTGCTTTGCAAATATTTTTGTTTTGCAAGAATCATATTCAAGATGGCAGGTGGAGTGGTGACTTAGTAACTACAGTCTCCCTGTCTCATGTCGGCATGTGGCACTGCAAAGTAATTTGCATTTTGTAATCTGCACAAGTCTCTTTTCACATTAGTGCTTTCTACATTTCTTCCTGGTTGTAATATCCCAATTTGAGATGGTTTCTGTAATTTATCAGTTTGCACATTTGTAGTATGAATGTCCTATGACTATTTTCTGCTTGTTTTGGTTATTTCACAATTTCCTTTGTATTCCTTTTTCAGCTCTTCCTTTCATACATTCTCTCCTAAGTTTGCATCACCTTCTCGTATTTACCATGACAGTTGTCTCCTCTCCCACTTATTAATGAAGACAGCCTTGCTTCAATTTAATATAATTTAATACAATTTAATACATAGCTATTTTTCATCACCCTGTATTTTTTTGTCTTGCAGCCAGCTGTAGTCTTCATAACAATATTTTTTGCCTCATTCAATATGGATGAGTTTACGTAAATAACAATTTTTAGGTGTCATTAGTGGCAACAGTGTTGCAAGTTCAAATATCTGAGGGCTCAATTAGTGTTCTGTCATATTCCCTTTGACCACACTTAGAGTTCTGCCCCCTGCCCCCCCCCCAAAAAAAGAAAAAAGCTGCGTGGCAAGGTTTTTTTCTCTTTCTTGGTAATATAAGCAAGCAAAAGATTATGGCTTTTTCTTCCAGATTCTGTGATATTTTTTTGTTTGTTTTGTTAATTTGAGATAGAATTGATCCTAAGTAAATAGGATTGTGCTTCTTATGTGACAGTATTGTATACAGTTTTCTTTATTCTGCTGTTGTTAGTCTTGATCATCACTTTTTTTTCCAAATAATTTACAGTGATGAAGGAAATGGATTAAACAGTCTCTTGTATAAAGAAGGTGAATATCTAAATAAATCATATTAAACATATGTGTGCTTGAAAACTTCTGCTTTCCATAAAGAACTAAAAAAAAAAGATCTTTTCGCAGTTAAATGAGGTAGAGATTTGAGTAAGTCTTTTTTTTCTCATGTCACGCTGTGATTACCCATTATGACTGCATATGTTATCTAATGACAGTTCCTGTCAGGGGGTACATATTACTTACACACATATGTAAACAAGTATAATATGGTGTTTTAAATGACTTTCACATAGATGAGATTACAGTCGTACTTAGATACACATGGGTGCTTTTTATTTTCTTCTTGCAATAACCTGAATTTACTCAGCATTTAGAAACTTATTTAAGAATATCAAATATGATTTTGGGTCTTGTCAGGTCCAATGTGGATAAACTGCCAGGTCTACTGGCACCAGACCCAGGGTATTGACAAGGGAAGGAAAGTACGTTGTCTGCATGACATTAATTTGTATATTAAATTCCATTAAAAGGTCAGGTTGGTGCACAAGAAAAATTGGGAAAGGTGTTTCTTTGGTCAGATGCAGACTGGAAAGCAAAATTCTAATTGATAAGAAAGCCCCAAATGCAGAAAAGTGCAATAAATGCACATTATCATGTGTGAATCATATTTATTTCTATACTACCACATAATTTGCTCTAGATGAGCACAAGAGTTTCATACTCATTGGTGATGTAGGCAGATGGCTACAGGATATATTTCTCCAGGGGCGCTAGCAAAAGAATCTGTACTTTAATACCTCTTAATTACTTTTCTTCTCACCTCTCCTTATTTACTTTTAACCACATTTCAGTAGGTACTACTTTTCTCAAGCCATGTGAACATTCTGCAGGTGGCATTTTACAGTATTGCAGGGCCATGTAGTGGCCACTGAAGTCAGCTGCAAATGGAAAATCTTTCTGGAGCCATAGAATTTGCATCGTTTCTGTGATTCATTATTTAGCTAGTGGTAGTGATCAGAGATTGGTGATTTCACATAACGTAGAAATGCAGAGCAAAACAACTACCTCTTGTGTTGTTGCAGGGTTTGTGTTCTCCTTTTTTTTTACCATGCTGAGCAACCACATATCGTAGGAATTTATAAATAAAATGGGATTTATTTAATAAAATGTCAAGTTTCAGTTTTCAGTACTTTTGCAATTGTGTTGCGATTTTACATGCGAGTTTTTTGAGGGTTGTTTGGGGGGTTTTTAACCTGTTTTATCAAAACAGGGTGAGGCTGCCAGGCCAGCTTTGTTGAGGATGTCTGCAGTCTCAGTGGTAGTGGGAGAGGACTGAAGTCAGGATGAAAGCCCACCACCACCGTGTCTGGCTTCTGCCTCCGGCTGTTTCCATGAGCGGAGACCTGTGCCCATGGGCAGATGGCTGCCATTCGGTGTGCACAGGCTGAGCACCAGACGATGGAGAAATGTTGGAGTCGCTGTGCAAGGTTGTTAGGGAGGACGGAAGAAGCAAGTTAGACTGGCCACAACCCTTGGGGGTTGATCCCAGGTCCTGGGGTTTCAGTACTCGGAGGAGGCCACCTTGAAAGAAGTGTGTTGAAAGCTGTATTCCTCCACTCCTGCGGCGTGGAGATCTGGGCATGCAGGCGAACTAATGGCTTGTGTTGAAAGCGGTGCCCGTTGATTTTTTAGCAGAGAGCTTTCCCTGCTACTCTTGTGTTTTCCTTCTTTCTGGGAGCTGGGAAAATGAGTCACACAGTCCTGGACAATGGGTGGTTCCTGGGCAGCAGCATGGAGGGAGAATGGCTGAAGGGAAAGGTGAAGAAGTAAGAAGGGTTGAGTTAAAACTGTAAAAGAAATACAATCCTTCGTTAGGGATAAGTTAATGTAACCCGATGGTAAATAAAATCCCTGGCTGAGTAGGCAAGGAACAGCGTGCGTTTTGTGTGTACAGGAAATAGACTTTCAACTCTTGTTATCTGTATACTCAGTGGCAATGGAGAGAAATGGGACGGCAAACAACAATCTGCAAAATACTATAGGAGTTATAAAAATTGGAACAATTTTGAAGTACAGAAGGTCAACAATATTGTGTATATTTCAGACTCCTGTGTCTTACTGTCATGCAGCTATAGTAAGGTTTCTTGCTGTTAAGGAAACTGCTTCTTAAATACACCACATCATCAAGTACTTTAAATACTGAAATTTATCTTATATATTTTTAAATACAATTTAACACTGGGCACACTAATATTAATATGACTCTCCAGGTGTTTGAAAAAAAATAATGCTAGGAAGGGGGGTGGTGGTGTTTTGAATAGATTAATGCAGAATCTGCATAAGAAGTCATTCTTTTTAGGCAAGGTCTGTTGTTGAAGTTGTGCAATATGAAGTAATACATTAAACTTGTCACAATTTTAGAATATTTTTTAAAGCAAAGAAATTTCTGGGGAAAAAATTGTCTAAAAATGTTCTTCTTATGAAATATAGCTGAAAATGTGATGGCTTCAGTGACTTACTGGTAATAAAAGTGAAGTTTTTGCTTTTCCCCCAGTTGACTTTTCCGTATTTCGTTACATTTGGAATAAAAAAAAAAAAAAAGTTTACAAACCCAATGTAATGGGTTTTAGTGAAGTTACCTTTTCAGTATCCCCTTAACTGGCAAAGTATCATCAGCATTATTGAACCATAGAGTAGCAAAATGATCTCCCAACGCTTGTTTAGAACTGCAGTGCTCTAACCCTCCTTCATCCTGAGCAGTCTTAACCTTGAGATCCTCCAAAAGAAGCCATCACCTAAACTGTAACTCCACAGTAAAAGACTCATAGCTGTGTCTACGCAATTAAAATGTTGTTCTAGTTAGGTTTCTTCTTACTATTAAGTAAATTATTACTTGAAGATCCCATTTTTCAGTTCTCAAACTAGTGACGCTTTCTTAGTGTCATTGTTTTTCTGACTAGAGATATTGGAGTATTTTTAGTGTTGAATTAATTTTCGGAACTTTAATATTTAGGGCTATACTTTTTTCACAGCTAAAGCCACAAGTTAGGGAAGTGGCAGCACTAGGCAGCTGGTGGAGTGAGAAACCACGGTAGCACTGGTGCCTGAGCAGGCAGAGCTGTCAGGCTGCCCCGTGGAAGCCCAGATCTTTGTTATCCAGAAATGTCTTCTGCTCCTGGACTCCTACCCCTTTTCCTTGGAAGCTCAAATCTCTCACTCCTCCAACACACCCCAACACCTATACCCAACCCCTTCTGTTCCAAAGGATGTCCTAAATTATTCCCAAACTTCTCTCTCAGTAATTCCTCCCATTCCTTCCATTCTTCCTTTTTAAGTCCTCCTAACCAGAAACCCTATAGTCAAGGTTCCCTGCTCCCCTCTTGGGCTGTGTCTCTGTCCCTTTCTTCTTAGGCTTCCCATCCTCAGTTTTTGCTGCAGTTTTGTCTGCTCAAGCATCAGTGTTACTGTAGTTTCTCACTCCACTGTGGCATGGTATTCCACTGCTTGCCAGCAGATTAGCAGTCTTTAGTTGGTCTTTAGAAATACCTGTGCCTGATTTATCAGGTTGGTCTTCAAAGAAGCATAGCCACAGCTTCTGCTCTGGTTTAAGTATCTCAGTTGGGTGTTATTTATCAAATCATTTTGGACAAGACTCTTGAGGGCAGGAAAAGCAGTGGGATGCAGGAGGTCTATTCATGATGCAGTTAAACTGGTTTATAACTTCTGAAATATTTCAAATGATTAATTCTGATTTTCAAGTTACTATCAAAATTCATTTAAACTTGTAGGATAGTGCATACCTGAAATATTTAGGCAACTTTCAGAATATGCTAGTTTACGTCTCTCGGGTTTTGTTAAAAAGAGAAGGTTTCTACTGTTAGAGAAAAAGTAATATTAAAAAATGTGGGGAGTTAAAAAGACCGTAATGACTGAACTATGTGATTTCTGTGAATGCATAAAAACATCCGTAGTAGAGCAGATCAGAAATCATTATGCAGTATTAAAACATAATCACCACTGTTTTGTGAGAGCTTCTTCCCCACCTCGCTGCCTAGTAATTTTATGGCGGACAGTCCTATCTGATCCTGAAGGTTTGGGGATCACTGACAGTGGACCTTGTCAACACAGTAAATTAACTCCGTTATAATATTGTAGTTAGCACACTGATGCAGCCTCTGGTACTTGAGTTAATTCAGATACAGCTGAAGGTATAGCTGAAGCAACTGTCTGTTTCTACATGCCTCTTAGTGTGCAGGACCCCCAAAATGGGGCAAGCGTGATGTGGGACAGTGATTCTTTGCACTGATGTATCCAGAGTGGAATCTTTCCCAGAATAGCATCTGTGATCCAGTCTGTCCATCCATCCTCCTAGTGAAAGGCTTTGTTCTCTCCCCAGTCCAGAAAACTGGCTTAAAAGCTACAAAGAAGCCTCCTGTAAGATTGTTCTCGAGTTCTTCTTCATTACAGTTTAAACCTCTTGCAGTGAGAAAACAACATTAGAAAGGTTGTAATTAGATTCCTACAGTTAGAAATTCCCAGATGATATATTGCCATTGTCCACTTTGACATTTACATAGTTTTAATGTTGACAAACTACCGTAGAAGAGCTCAGTTGAGAATATGTTGCAATCGTTAATCCATTGTGCTTGGGCAAGCATTTTATCATGATTATCAGAAGATATTTGCATGAGTACAGGCAAAGGTGACATATGATCTAGCCTTTTTGCACTCAAGGGGTAATGGCTTTTCAGCTTACTCTAAGGGAAGGGAGGACAGCTGAGGAACTAGCTGGAACAATTCCAGTGTTTGGCAGGGTCTGAAGCCGAGTAGGAGATTTTCACTGGAGTGGCATCGCTTGTGAACATTCAGGAATGGCAATAGTTCGAAGCCCTTCTGTGCAGCATCTCATACCCCTATTTTGTCCTTTTAAAATTTCCTGAATCTTAGAATGATATTTTTAGATGTAATGCAATACCCGGTCTTGCGTTACACGTGCTTATTTTTATGTTAAATATCTGACTTTCCTTGAATTTTGGAGGATGCGTCATGTCCCCGTTTGTTTAATAGGTCATCAGGAAAGTAATACTAAGCAGGGATCATTAAAGGGGATATTGTGTGTGACGAGTGGAAAGTTATTTTTAACCACAAGACTGAAGAGCAGTCTATTCTGTCCTAGTCCCCCAAAAGACAAGAATGACTCATTTACATTTCAGATGAGATACAGATACCGTCTGTTACCAACTTCATTCAGATTTGTGATGAAGCCTTCAATAGATTGCTTTCAGATGAATAAAAACTGACAGGTTATTAAATATATCAACAGTAGTGTTTGCTCAGCTCTGATTACACTGGATTTTCAAGAGATAATGTATTTGGCCAAATTGCATGCCATATTGCAATTATTTTTTAAAATGTTTTATTTATTTTTATTTCAGTCCTTTAAAAACAGTAAGGTACACAGAAAAGCCTTGGTCTCACAAGCCAAGAGCTGTTGAATTCTGTGCTCAGCGTCTCGGCTTCCCGCTTGATATGCTTTGGTGGGAGAAAGAACAATTTACCACTTGCAGAATATGATGTTTAATAAAATATCTTCCTTCTCCCCTGGAATAGTGCCCTTTTTTGAGGTAACATGGAATAGTGAATTACATTATCTGGCATCTTTTGTATGTTTCTGTAAAAGAAGCAGCTTTTATGGCTAAAAACTACTGTTTTGTCTGTATTGATAGTCCAAAGTGAAGATTTTACCTGTAGGAGAGTAAATTCAGCTACTTGTAACAACAGCTATAATTTTGATGGAAGTACTGGAAATTCCTCATTGGATCATATTGGTGGAGTAGCAGCCGTCGCGAGCGTTTACCTCTCAGATTTTTCAGGGAGCCCTTGCGAAGCAGAATCGATTGCTTGTCACAGCGGCGTTTCAGCAACTTCCTACTTTATTGCAGTTCAATAGCGGCGTAAAACCTTCAAGGACTGCTTTGAGATAGACCAACGTAGTGCTGTAGAGAGAGTATTCCTGCCAAGTGTTGCTGTGGGAGAGCATACAAGGTGGCAAGCCTAAACAAAGGCAGAAGTGGCAAAGAGCATGCAAAGCCTGTGCGGGGCAGGCTGAGGAAGGACCGTACGGTGCTGTCAGAGCTTGGGCAGGGCTGATGAACTGGTGGCGATGTCGAGCAACCGGTGCTGCCACTGTTTGCCTGCCAGTCCGCTGATCAGGAGCTGGCTCGGGCAGCTCTTCCAGCTGGACAAGCCTTTGCAGCTACATCAGAGATGTGTTTGTGGTGTTGGCTGAAATAATTAAATAGTGTAGGAAAACAGACAGGAAAGAAATTAGAGCGTTCCCATTTGGATGAGGTTATCAAAGGTGTGATTGCTTACCTGCAGCATAGTTCTGCCAGTAGCAAGGCATGTAAACTGACAAACCAGGGAACAGTCTGATGCACACCTGTGCAGCTGGTTATTTGGATGACAGCTATAATCCGTACGTACGTGAGAGAAAGTGGGTATGGGGAAGGTGGTATGTTTTAGGTCAAAGGGTGGTCATAATGAGCTTCCGTGCCATCAGTACAATGAGAAAAAGAAGAGTGTGTTTTATCCGTAGCGATACTTGAATTGTTATCTGGACCGAGAAATGGGCTACTTTTTGCTGAATCAGGACGCGTAGAGATGGGGTCTGGCTGCAATCACTGCAGACAGACCTGTTCTCCTCTTCTGTGCCCCCCGTGCAGCAGGCAGGCAGTGTGCTGCACCAACCTTGAGTGGCATGAAGGAGCGTTGTGTGCTACTGGTTTGCTCAGTGTTAGGCTCGCGGGAGTGCTGGGGGCTGCCCAGCATGGTGGGCATGCTGAGCCAGGGGCGCAGCGGGGAATGGGCCCTGGGGCATGGCAGAGAGCGGTACAGCAGGGGGGTGACGGGGAACCTGGTGCCTGTATTTCCTAGCAGAGGAAATCTTAAGTAGGATTTACAGCAGCAGGTGCTCAGTCTAAAGATATTACAGTGGGAGGAGAGCATGCATTTCTGGAGCTGTTTTCTCTGCCTCTAAGTGTTACCAGCACTGATCAGTTCTCACTGCTGGTGGAGAGAGCACCGGGCCACGGAGGGTTGGTGAAATGCTCTGAAGGTGGCCATTAACATGTGTAGCAACCCACAGAAGGTAATTCTACTTAGTTGTGGTTGAATTGAAGGTTTCCCTCACAGGATCCAGGCTATGGCATTGACACCTAAAAAAATGAGACCAATGAATACTTCCAGTATAGTCTTGGTGAGTGTAAGGATAATATCCAATCATTACACAGTATGAAAACTCTGAATTTATTTAACTGCCATCATATGCTACTGAACAGTGATGATAACAAACACACAAGTACCACATGCGTGGAACAATACATACAGATTTGCAGCACAATCCTGACCCATTACTCCTGTCAGATGCATCAGAGCCTTAACTTGAAGCGTACTTTGTGAATATAATCTTCACATAGATGCACTTTCTGTTTTCAGCTGCAGCAAACGTCTAAATGAATATGCACGTTATTTTGTGTTATGCGGTCCCCAGAACTTGGGCATAGATATGTGATTTATGTATATCTAGCTATCTGGACTTGATTGGAGCTTCAGAACTGTAAATAGTAGCTAGAGATTTCTTTCCTCTCAAGGATAGGGAAGGGATTCAGACAGAAGCAAAATAATGAATTGCCAGTCAACGTACAGTTTTTCTGTCAGTGCTGTAAAGATAATACTTGCTTTGCTAGAGGTGACCTGTTTTTTTTGAATTAGAAAGGATGGAGGAAATTAACATATATTTTACGTTTATTGTCACAGGTGTATGATTACAAGGAACAAATTAAAGTAACACAGAGAGAAATGTCTTCTTTAAATGTGGAAAAACTGATTATGTAAATGGTATTTGGGTAATGCAGTTTCTTCCCCCATACCAGCATTTCAAAGAGATACACCAGCACTGCAGGATAAATGGGATGAAGCAGGCATATATTCAGATCTTCCTCCACCCACCGTCCCCCGCTTTAGTGTTTCTGAATGTTCGTTTGAGTACTTTTGAATTCTCATTTTCATCACTGAACAAATCTAAATCCAATCCAGGAACTATCAGCAAAATAACACGCCAGAAATCAATCTGGAAACATCCTAATAGTTATGCTGCTGTGAAATCAATGTAATGGAGACTGGAATAATAGTTTGCGTGTCTTTCAGTTATGTTTGGTTAGTTGGATTTACCCATGTGAAAGAACTAATGCTTAGCAGAAAGTCTTGCTGTTTGTGCTGCCTTACGTAACGCTGGCTGAATTGCGACAGAAAGGACAGTGCCTGATGCAGGAGGAAAGCAGCTGATGTTCCAGATGTCAATTTGAGTGCATATTTGTAGTTTGTAGAACAATGTTTCTAAAGCTCTAGATCAGGGTTTTTAAAGCATTCGTGTTTGAATGCTTCATCTCGCAACAGCAGCAGCAGCTCTAGGAACCTGAGAGTGCTTATGCGCCATCCACTGTTTGGGAGCCCTTGTTACGGATTTGTCAGGAGTTTAGCATATGAAAAATTAAGATTGAACATTCGTATTTTGATTTCATAGTCACATTCTCATTAGGGGAATACACCTGGCCTTTGTTCTGTACTACTTAAAAAAGAAAGTATCTGTTTAAAAAAAAAAGTTTAAAAATAGTATCAGGAAAAAGACACCTATCAGAGCTTTCAGTAATTCTAAAATAACTAGCTACCTGAAACACCAGGTAGCTGTATTCTGTGCAACACAGAGTTTTCCACTGTGTGCTCTTAAGTCCTGTGTTGTTTAAAGTGTGGGATATTGCTGTTCCTGTATTTCCCAGTTGTGATTTCTGCTCCCGCTGCCACTACAAGCGTGACGGGTTAGCATCAAATCCTCCTATCTTCTTGTCCCCGTTCCTTACAGCCTCTGTCAGGTGCAACTGCATATTTTCAAATTCAAAATATCTAAATATCTATATAGATATATAATGTCTAGATAGTTTCTAGATATCTGAATCTGAAGAGTTCTCAAAAAGAGTCAAAGATATCCTCTGTCTAACGCTAGGTATCTTTAAAAATCCCAGGCTTCTTTCTCTGCCTCAGTGGGAAATTCCATTCTGCATTCTCCTTCTAAGAGGCAGGAGAAAATTCCTGGTTCCCCTTATCATAACCACTGTTGCTTGAAACAATGTCAAACATTGAGGCTTTGCAATTGCCCTTTAGCTAGTGGATGCTATTGGAAGCCTCTCATGACGGAGAGACCTTTTTGGTTTACAGTTTTTAAGTAAAAGCTGCATGCTGACATCGTAGAATTGATCAGAATTCCCAAGTCATACATAGGTTCTAAAGATCATCAGAAATGAGCCATGAGGTGCTAGCACATCAACACCAATATGTCTTTGTTTTAGGAAAAGACCAAACAAAAGCAGGCAGAAAATATAACATTGAATAAGGACCAGGTATGCTGGGTTTCTTCTTTTACTGTTTCTGGGTTTCTCCTCTGTAGCTGCCCCCTTGTATAGCCCAGTTATGTTTGTGTGAGCAGCACATACACTTCATTATAATGTAGCGTGTTTTATGTATGATAACTTTTATCTGCTTATCCATTTAATTATTTTACCTACTGATAAAAAATACTAAATCCAACCATTCAAAAAAATTCTTTATCCTATGTGATGTATTTGAGATTCCTATTTTAGCAGGACAGGTGACATTTTCTTGCAGATAACTGGTCAGTAATGAAAAACAGAACTGCCAAGGAATGCTTTCTTCAAGAGTCACATTTTATCTTAAAAAGTGCACAAGGAAAGCAAGCAAAAACTTCCAAGAAGTCTGAAGGTTAAACAATTATTCTGTCTGAAATTTCTGACTGATTTTAAACATCACCTTTTATAGGAAAACAGGACTGCAGATATTTTTTGAAGCTGGTTTTAGAATGCCAGCCTTAAAATAGAGTTGTTCCCGGGCACTTCCGTAAGGATTTTGTGCATTCAGAATCTTTAATCGTTTAGAGAAATCATATGGGTCATTGCTTTGCCTGAGTTTATGTACACTATTTTGTAAAACTGAGAGACTAGATCTCTCCTAAGATGGTAGCCTCCCCCTCTCCCAACCCCCAAACCTCTAAGGACTGAATTCCTCTGTAACAAAAGACCAGTGTAAAATATCACTGACTTTGAAGTAGATATTTTACCTTGTATTTAAATTTGTGTTTCGTGAGCACTGAAGGCCAAACACCAAGTGTGTTTAGACTGATACGCTGCTGTAGCTTTATTGAGTGAATACCATACTGAAAGATGCTATACTAGAAATGAAAGTCATTAGTCATTAACACAGGGTCAATGAAAGAAGTTGCACCAACAGCAAACATTTATGAGAGACAGGCATCTTTTCATTGACCATAGGCAGCTGCAGTCCAGACAGCAAAATAAACAGAGAGGACTGTGCTAGGGCTTGGTATGTTTCTGGATAAGACTGACTCTGTTGCTAGTATATATTGATTTAAAACTAGAGGACACTGAGGGAGGAAAAAAACAACCAGAACTGATAAGAAATGAAATTCTTATTAGGAAAAAAACAGTAACATAATTTTATTTCTACCTGAGTGATTGATAATTGCTATTTTTTCCCCAAAACTCTCATACTATCAATATGCAGACATGTTATGCATATGCTCTTCTTTTGGGCAAATATTACCATTTCTCAGTTTGTTCAAGTTTATGGGTAATCAGCATGGCTTTTAATCTCTGTATAAAGAGTAGAAGATGACTTGTGCATAGGTCTTTTCAAAAACCAAAAATGGGCTGAGCAAAGTTTAAAATTTTTGAATATGATCTCAATGTTATTTTCCCATATGTAAACAGCTCCTGAAGTTGCTAGGGGATGTTTCATAGTTGGGAATGAATTTGGTCTCTGCAATTGCCAATAGGTGAGTAATGGCTTCGTGAGATAAACCATCCCTATAAATATGTTGCCTGTACTGTAAAGATGTCTGGGAGCCTTCTGCAAAGCACTAGATCTTCCTGTTTTCCAGGGAAAGCCTGTAAAAGAGGTTTCTCGTTTCAAAACAATTATTATCTTGCAAAATACGGCTTCTAAAGAGAATGTCCTAATGAAATTTGGTATATAAATTAATAGTTTATTGATTCATTTGCAGTCTAGCATAAGGGATAAGAGAAAACCCGATTTTCCCTTCTCTTGAGCAAATAATCTCAAGATGATAAGGATAGACTTAACAGAAACCAGTCCTTTTTTTGCCTGATTGTGTAAATGTGAATCGGGCAAAGAATTGAGCTTTGCTTTTTTACTTAGAAGAAAACTGATCTATGTGTTACAGGTTTTTGTTACCTGTTTTTTGTCAATGTTGAAAAATACGTGTTGCATGGCATCAGTCCTACTGAGAAATTATGTGATCACAACTGGTGTTAGTAATGGAAAGGAAGCAGAAGCGTAGCACGTGTTGGTACTGTATTGATCTTATGGTTATCATTGCTTGAATTGTGTTTAAAGTAGAGTTTTTAATATTTTCAGTGGATGCAGAATTAATTTTTTTCCAGATTTGGGTGGAATAAATTGGTACTCTCGATGGACAGCTGTCTTTCATATGTGAGGGGAGGACTGGTTTATAACTGGTGCTTTTACTGCTGATGAGAACTTAAGTAGGAGGTTTCATATGATTAAACCTAGGCAAGTTGATGTGATATTTTCTGTATGGTCTGCAGGGTACTTAAAAATAATATGCCGCATAATACTCCCTGTTTTTTATAACTCTAATTACTAGGCGAAAAATCTCCGTTGCTTAAATGTTCAGTACATTTTAGGGGTCTACATACTATAACCACGTGAGTGTTTTTTGAAATTTTGGCAGCCATTTTTTCTCCAAAATAAGTTTTTCTGAGTCTTGAATGGGTAGAAGTTTCTGTTTCTGAAGCTTATTCTGGTATGTTTTGTGGTGGTTGAGAAAGTTTGTTCCCCGTTTTGTACACCCCTGTAGGCTGATGGTCTGAAGTTGTTCCTGGCTAGCTGATGTGGTACGGCTGGCTGCAGGTGTGTTACCTGTTTGATCATCTGCTTCGGAGATGAGCTGTCATCTCTCTCCTTGTATGTTTCCTCAAACCCTTCCCCTCCTGGGTGGCCTCCTGGGCTCTCCTGTGTTTGAATCATTTCATAAACTCTTTAGTCTCGTCTTTGAGAAGTCAGAGTTTCGTTTTGACAACAGGTTGAGTCTACCGGCAGGTTAGCAGTATTATCTAGTTCAGATTGTTCAACGCTCTTTTGAGGCTACTCTCCCTATTTCTGACAAATGACTGGCCATTGCGACGTTGCCTAACAGTTTCTTAAATGGTCTTTGTTGTTGCTGTTCCTGAGCAAGAAGGCGGCCTCAGAGAAAGAGAGAGAGACAGAGAAAGCAAGCCAGCCTTTATATCGTTTAGGCCTGAGAGACTGTATCTGATTTACTCTGTGGTACGCCTTGTAGACCTGGTACCCATAGTTGAATCCTGGCCAAATGGCATGTTTTGACGAGACCTGGGTGCATATTGTTCTTTCCACATTGCCATTTCCTTTGGAAGGAAATCCAGACACCTGGGGAAGGAGGGAGCTGCAGTGTGCTTTACCAGGAGCAATGGGTTTATCTTCCCAGGTAGGGTGTGAAGGCTCTGGGTGTGCATCTCTTCCACCCAGCGTGGCGACTTTCACACGGGTGTACGTTGTGAGCGCCCGGTTTTCCAGATGGGCTGCTTGAGCTCTCTGTCTTTGGAATTTGTATTGTAAACTGAGAAGTCACTTTCAGAGGTAGGAAATACTGATTTCCTTCAGTAGAAGAGATCAGTGAAAGCGGGGAAAAACCCTCATGTTTTGGAGCATTCACAATGGTGAGGAGAAAGATGAAAGATGAGCTGAAAAAAAGTGTGTGGTGTTTTTTTTTTTTTAAAAGGTAAAATAAATAACGGAAATAAAAGGCAAATTTAGGAAGAGGAGAGATGTAAGTGTTTTTCATTTCTGTGTCTTAGGACTCTCAGTAAAACAGCTACAGACTCTAGCAGGCAATCCTAGCTTTCACCTAAGAAGAATAAATTTCTCACCTTGATGATTGCAGACAGAAGAGCTAGGACAAAACACTATAATGTGCATGTGAGTAAACCAGAAATCAGGGGGAAAGTAGAGCCTTTTTTTTGTGTTTTGTCTAAAGCAAAGCCGGTCTGATGATTTTGTTTGTTTGGTTGGTTTGGTTTGTTTTCTGGGTGGGTTTTTTTGACTGCTTGGGAAGCAGCACAGCAATAGAGGGTTAAAGATTATCTTTGGTTTGGCAGCAGAAAGATTTGTGTGAACAGTGCTGAGCCTGAAGATGCAAGGACAGTTCAATAACATGCTTGGGAAAGGACAGTTTGGGAAGTAATCAAAATGTGCAAAAAGAGCCTGGTCTATTGATAAGAAAAAACACCCACCAAAAAACCCCAACAACTAGGACCGTTTTCCCTTCTAAATCAAGTTTCATCCTCTTCCAGAGGTCTTTTTTCAAAGGACAGGCTTACTAAGCTTACTAAGCATACTAGTACAACTGTACTGCCACACAAGGAAAATTGTTAGTTGCATGGAGGAAAGGCCCTATTTAATTCCCTACCCTGCGAATGAGCCGCCATACTATGCCACTGCATTGTTCATCCTTTTCCCACCTTTCATAAAACAGTGGCAGCAAAAAAAAGAAGATGGTGGCATACAGCATGTTTAACCGGACTCCACAGTGGTTAGTGATTTGTCTTTACTTCACAAGTAAATCAACACATGACTTTTCTTGATTGCCATAAGCTGTAGGTAAGACGTTGCCTCAGGAATGGAAGTAAGAGGAATGTTTGCATTGGAATGAATTTGTTCTTGGCAGAGATGAATGGGGAGCTTGCTGGCAGAATGAGTAACTCTGGATGCTGCATCTTAGTTCCTTATTCTCAGAAGACATATGTGGAAGACAGCAATCTGAAAATGAAGCATCAATAGAATTTTGCATTGCATGAGCACTCTTTTTTTGATGAAAATTACAGTAACTTTTCATTAATGTGTGCATCATGAGTTAAAATTACTGTTACAGAAGAGCATTTGTACTGGAATAGTAAATGGAAGCATATTTTAGCATAGGGCTACTGCAATGCCTTGATAATTATGTTAAAAAAGCATTTCACCACTCTTGCACAACTTGATTCTTCTCGCATATCAGTGGTAGCAAGCAGCTGTGCTAGTGTCAATAATGCAAGCATTCACGGAGTCAGTGTAAATAAGGAAAAGAATCTTATCATCCGGAGGATCCCTTTCACTCCAGTGAGCACTATGTCTTCTTTCAACAATACAGACGCACTGTAATATTCTTGCTGCTCTCACAAGAGGATTTCCCTGAAAAGGCCATTTTTGGGAGGTTGTCCACTAGCTTCCCATGCATATGTTAGCATGGGGACATGCTGTGGAAGAGGACTGAGGGCTCAGGGAGGTGAGTTTTATACTGCTGCTGCCAAAATGTAAATACACTACTGAATTGGCAGCATTTGGGAAGCTGCTGCTCTGATTTCCCCTGAGGAATGAAGATGATCACATTCAAGAAGGCGGAGTGGTAACCCTCAAGATCCTTTTACTCCCCTCCTCCTGGCTCCTCCTCTGTTCACTCTTCAAGGCTCTTTTTCTCTCCAGGCATCTAGTCTTAAAGTTTGTATGGAGGGGGTCTTTTTTCTGCACAACTCCAACCACAGGTTTTAATAGTGCTTCTGTATTATTTAGGCTTGCTAGCTTTTTTGAACAGGGAAGTGTGTCAGAGAGAAGACAAAATAGACTAGAAATGCTGTAGCAGTGTCTTCTTGTCAGTGTTCTCATTTTTGTCTGGGAACAACTGGTAAATGGGGTCCTAGAGAAAGACAAGAAAGAGAAGAAGATGTTTGGATTTTGTTAAGAAGTGAAACCAGCAAATTCAGGGCCAAATTTTTGACCGCTGGGACACTATAACACCTGTCTTAAATAAGCCTTTGAAGAGGTAAATTACTGTGAAACAATTTAAATGAGAACAGGAAAGTAACCACATTATGTGCGGCTGGTAACTAATCTTACTGTGGTGTGACATTTCTCTGGAAGTACTTTTAATTGTGCCAAATAACCTGGCATTCTGAGAGCAGTGTCTTTGTTAATCCTTGTTTCACAAATCTAAAAATAAAGGAAGGAAAAAAAATGAGAAAAGCATTAAGAAAGGTGTAAGGGAGAGAATGCTGAAGAGCTGTAGTACTGTTCCTAGGGAATTTTAGCTACCTTTCCAACATCACTGCCTTGCATTAATTCTTCAGAGATGAAAGCAAATTTCTCTTCAAGATTTCAAGGATTGGAGTATAGAGTGAAAATTCACCGATTAAAGTGCAAATCTTATGTGGTTTGAAAGTTCTTGTAAGAAAGTTAGATTTCATAGAGGAAAATTAAAAGAAGAATCCTTTTAATGAAAGCAGAATCTATGTTTGAGGCTTTTGTTTGACATATAGGCTAGCATTGCAAGAGAATATTATTATTGAGCGGAGATATCGGTCCAGATTTAAAGTTGGCAGTTTAAATCAAAAAGCTATTTACTATCCCCATTAAAAAATAGTGACCATTGATTTACACATTTAATAAAAGGAAAATAACTAACACATCAATTGGTAGCTAAGGAAACGGCCTTAAAACTGAGACCATTTTCTGGCAGTACATTAATTATTATTTTTCCATAACCTCCCCAGAGGATGGAATTAATGACACATCAGGAGGTGTGAAGTGTTTTATTTCTAAGGTCAGTGGACCTACTTATTTGTCTAAGAGAAGTGCTTAAAGCAGCAGATTTTAGTGTCTCCAAGGGAAGCCTTTAAAAGAACAATGCCATTAAAAAAACCCCAATAAAGTTTTAAATTATTTTCTTAGTTTATTATTAATGTAATCAAACTGAATTAGTTTTGTAAACAATGGAATTTTTATTTGGACTTTCATTTCCTTATTTAATAAGATCAAAAGGAAAATTTGAAAGTCAGTTTGACTTTTACTTATTTTAATGGCTCATTTCAGAGTTTCTGGACAAACAAGGTCACATTGATAGAGTATTTCACCTTGAAAAGTCAAACAGATTTCTTTTAAGTTTGTTTCTACAGCATTAGTGGACACTTGTCATAATTACTGGGCTAAATGAACGAGACCTGTGACTTTGCCACTGTGGAATATATAGTCAGCTGTGATTCGCTTGGCTTAGCAAAGCTTAGCTTAGCTTTACTTAGTCTTTTCTAAACGTTGATGTGCTAGTTGTATATATTTCTGCTCTGTAAAAACTGTAATATGGGGTTTCCAATATGGAATTACTCATCCGGGAGCGAGACTAGCTCACACGATCCGGCAGGAGGAGCTTTTTGTTATGAATGAGAAACAAACACATCCAGAGCCCAGGAACCTCAGTGGAGCTCAGTTTGGGTGCAGACTTCTGCCTGCCCAGCGCTCGTTCATTTTTAAGCTTTTCTGCAATACAAATCACTGAAAGGTGGGGAAGTAGAATGTTCCAAAATACTGTTTTTTAATAATTTTTATTTAATTTAGGAGCACTATGAATATGTAGTGATATTTATGACCTTTTCCTAGCCTCATAATTAAGTTATTACCACTCTTTGTTTTCCGTTTCTGGCCTTAATGGAAGGCTTTGTGTCCTGCTTAGATTTCTTTTCCACTCTGCTAGCGCATGCAGAGGTATCTGTGTTGCAGCATATTTAAAAGAGTAGACATTTTATGTGTGATAAACAATTCTTTTGCCTAGTGCCGACAGCTCTATAACTCGGATACGTTTGTGTGGGGAAGTGCTCAAGAACTTTTAACTGGCTTACTTAGAAATAAGTTCAAACATTAGCAGAGCTATAGACTCTGGTATATATGCGTTTGCACATTTAGTTATTTATAAATGAGAACAATTATCTATAAGTGACATCAGAAGACTTTTTTACAAGCAGCAAGCTAACAATAACCAAAACTCAGAAGATGCACCATGTAACAGAACGGTTTGGGGACGTGTACGGGGCATACGTGGCAGGGGTTGGTAGCGGGGGCTGCAGGGTACCCTGTGCTGGTCACAGTGGGGTCCAGACAGCTCTGAAACTGGTGTGAGCACCCCATCGTGTGCCAGCCACAGCAGCATGCAGTGCCTCTGGAGTGGCAGCTGCTGCCGGGGGGAGAGGCAGGCAGGGAGATGCTCTTGGGGACACACAGGGAGGGACGATGAGACACGCGGCTGGAGGTGTCCTCCTGGAAGGAGATACTCCATCCAAAATGGGCACCCTTCGGAAGAGTCCGCGGCTGTGGGTGACCCACGCTGGGACAGGGACACCCCCAAGGGACAGCAGCCGTGGGTGGCCCACACCGGGGCAGTGCTGGCTTAGTTGTTTGTGTTCTTTTTTTTCTCCAATAACCAAAGCAGTGATCAGAAGTTGCATTAGCTGGCAATGAATTAAGTAAAAATCTCATAAGTCAGGACCATTTTGCCTGCAACAAAACGTTGAAAAGAAGAGCTTATAAACCTAGGTAGCTCAGGTCCAGCATGCTGCCATTAAAAGCACTTACATTTCTCTTTGCATTTACTGTGTCATAGTCTGGTAAGATTACAGCTGTTTCCCAATTATCAGCTTCCTTCTTCCCTTTTCTGCAAATTATTTCACCTTCTTGACTTGGGTCTCTTGGTTTTCCCTCTGTTTTTAAGGCAGAGTTAACAGTTTCTAGTATCCACCTTTGTGCTGCTGCCAGTCAATCAAAACCCCCAATTCCGCCCCCCAAACCCAAACCAAACAGTGACTGGAAGAGGCAAAGATTTGACATCATCACAAAGGAAGGGCAGCACCCGGGAAAAGGGATGCCTGGCTGCTTTGGAGCCTTGGATCATGTCTGTCTCTGTAATTTTTTTTTATGACATTAGCAGACATTTGGGAATAGAGAGTAGTGCTTTTACACTGAATTGTAGAATGGTTGGGGTTGGAAGGGACCTCTGGAGATCATCTTGTCCAACCCCCCTGCTTGAGCAGGTTCACCTAGAGCAGGGTGCACAGAACCGCATCCAGGCAGATTTTGAATATATCCGAGAAGGAGACTCCACAACCTCTCTGGGCAGCCTGAACATCATATTCCTTCATGCTCTTACACTGAAAATGCAGAGACATTTTCTTTATATATAGAATAACATACCGAGGCTAAAAATAGTTATTTAGTACCCTTTGAAAAGGGAGATTCCTGTTTTTTTATTATGGTTCAGAACTTGTGTCTATCCCTAGCAGGATCGAATGTATTGGACCTTTGAACTAAGACAGTAGATATTGATAACCCATCTTAGGTAGCCATGTAAGAGCTATAAAACCTATCGGTTCTTCTCCATTTAAAACTTCCACTTCTGATAGCATATGCAGAGCTCTGTCGAATATCTTTAAGATATTTTTCTGCAAAGCATGTGGAATATTGCAAGACAGATGAAATCATTTGACATTATTACTTACCTGAGTAATGCAGAGGTTGCCTCAATCAAGGTGGAGCACTGGAAGCATTTACAGCTCTTGGGGCTGCCTGTCAGGCTCCACGTCAGAAACGGTACTGGTGCTCCTCAGTCTCTTGGCAGATCATCAGTGATTCTTTTGGCTAGGCAAAATTTGAATGTTTTGTTCAATAAGTGTTTCCAAACTGAAATGGGAAGAAGTGTGAGGAGAGAAGATAGAAAATATAGCATACTGAACATGATGGGTTCTGCAGAAGCCGATGTACTGTTTCATTTATTTCAGTGCCTAATCCTAAGTATGTGAATAAGTCTGTGGGCCTAAGGTAAAAATGTGGGAGAAAGATAAGTGGATTTAAGAAAAAACACGCCACACTATACTGCAAAAGAAAAACATTGTTGATAAAATTTCACTCTAGCTAATGCATGCTGTGATTTCTCATTCATTTTAGACATATAACATAATTTTCTCCCATCTGATAACATCTTAACTTAAATGTTCTGACCTCTACTCCTCTACTTATTTGCATTCTGAAGTTTTGGGGGGGTTGTGCCTTTTCTAGCTTCAATTTCACCTTATTTATGATTTCTCCAAGATTTTTTTTAACTATTGCCTGGCTACCAAAATGAGTTAAATGAGCATACTAAAATATGCAAGTCAATAAAATATAAAAATGAACAAGTTGAGAAATTTTAGTTTGACTGCCTGAATCCAAATCCGTTCCTAACTTATCAGACTTGATTCTGATCTCATACTATTGTGTATCAAAAATAACTCCCCTGCTCCCAACTTAGTATAACCAGGTAAGGGAGAACAGGATTAAGCCTGTACTTTTTCCCTCCCCAACAAGATTTTCTGTTCTGCTGTTTGTGTAAAAGTAAATCATGGAATAAAAAGCATTATTATTTCATGAACAGTGGCAAGTATAATATCTAAAATGTCTGACTATCATTTTGAAGTAAGTCAAGCTTGTAAAACAGCTTGACTATAAAGATTCAAAGGGCATGAGAGATTTGGCTTTTCATGCGTGAGGATGGAAGGGGACTTTGAACTCTTGTATTCTCAACATTTCCTAGTCCTATTCAATCCCACCTGCATTAAATTTTATCTTTTTTTCCCGAGTATGTAGCATGGAAGCATCTGTCAGAGTGTGGCAGCAACAGAATGGTGCCTTTTTTTTCCCTTTCCGTGGGATGTGTGCTGTGATGAGAGTCAAGTTACTTTACTCTGGTTTTTTAATACTTTTTTAATCCAGAGAGCATCGTTTTTGTATGTTTACGGGAAAAGAAAATTTCTCATGTTGATAACACTTAAAAAGAGGAAGGAAATTACTGAGAAAGAAGTACATAATTTCTATAATTTTAGATGACAATGAGGGAAAGCTGATGTATTCCAGTAACATTGATAGGAGTGAAAGGAATTGGCAAATTTAATCCTTTAGGCCATGAATCTCCAGGATGCAATCTGAGGGAAAATCCTTACACACATCTGCAGTAATATCACTGGAGATTGTACTGTCAGGCTTTGGTGCCAGGGGGCGGGAGGGTTTTCCTGCTCTTAAGAATTTGTGTGTTGGGAACCTATTCTCTCATATGAAGATGTAAATGAAAATGCTCTGATCTGGAAAAGAAGCATTTGCATGGCTTTTTTATACACTAAAAATGTCTCAGGAATAAAAATTATAATGTCTGTGGTAAAAAGAAAATTATAATTGGAATAGTGATAATTTCACCTAGAAATAGATGAGGAGATACATGATTTATCTTTTTATTCAACTTCAGTACAGTGATGACAAATATTGCCTGCCTTGCAAATGTGGTTAGCTGTCTCTCGTGAGACCTGTTTTTTAGAGAAGTAATGATTGTAAAAGATGCCACTGAAAGCCCCGCTTTTTATAGTGGTCTGTTTTTAAGTTTTAATCCTGTCATCTTTAATTCATACTTCTCTCCATTTGTACCTAAAGCTTTCACTAAACTATTCCTTTAGGAAAAAGCTGCTTGCAGAGGTGGACTTGATGCAGAATAATGCTGAGATCTGTCCATTAGTACCTCAAAGTGTAGAAAATTGCAACTGGGAGCTGTGGAGTTCTGTTTCAGATTTCTCCTGTCATAATGGCAAAATAATTACAGTGTCTGTAAGATGTGTATAATTAGATGTTGTAATGGGAGTTCAGAAGTACTTTTATGAATGTTTAGAAGTATGAATATGGGGACGCTGAAGTCTTGTGATACCTGATTTTCTCTCTGCTTCCCCTTCTTGGTAAGTACTGAGATATCTCTTTCAGATGCTGTTAGGGTGTACTGGCACACACCGGCTTATTTCAAGCACCGAGGATAATGATATTTATCTAACCTGTCTGTGCCTCCTCTAGTGCTTACCAATTGCTAAATCACGTTCCTGATGTAGATGTGTTGCACCTTAAAATAGTAGCATCTGTAAACTTTGGAGATAAGTATCTATCACCAGATTTGAACATCCAGTGTATTAGAATTAGTTCTGTGTCAGCCGCTTGGCATTTTGATGCAGCTGTATTGCTTTCATTGACATCCTTAGCATGAATGGAGAAAAACCAGATGTGAATTGTGATTCATGATGCAAGGGAATAGATTAAATAAACTGAATAATCTCTATAGGCGCTCCAAGCTTGCTGGAAGACTCCTGGAGGTAAAGCCATTGCTCGTGTTTCTAAGGTCATTGGTCTGTGCTTATCATCAGAAGACATCTCTTCCATACAAACTCCTGCTGACCCAGTTTCCAAGCATTTTATCTAGCTTGACACTTATTTTTACATTCTCTGGAGTTGTACTGAGCACTGTGAGAGTGTGATTCAGTATCTCATTTTTAAGGATTACTACTTTGGCAGGGATAGTATTTGCCAGTTAGCTACCAATCACCCATAACAATCCAGGTTAAAATAATTGTAAAATAAATAATTTATTTACAAAATAGGAAAATAGAAAGCTACACAGTTGCAAATGTTTTTGAGATGGGATACAACAAGTAGAGGAAGATCACACTTAGGTTTAGTTATCCTTAGATCAACTCCAAACTTCTCTTATTCTGTCTGGTTGTTTGCAGCATCCATCTAATCATGTGGCTGGGCATCATGTTCTTATGCATAGGAAACCTGTTCTTATGCAAACTCTATGTTTTTATTAATGGAACAGAAATTTGATCTGGACGTGTATGTTTCCTTTACACCTAATCTGGCCTATGGTTCTGTTCAGATTCACATCATCCCTTTCTCCTTTCTTGCCTGGATAAAGCCATTCCTACCTGATGGCAGAGAGTCCCCTCTCACTGGACTGCTGAAAAACCCAGTGCTGCGTTAAATTATTAACCTGCAATTTGCCAGCCTAGTGTGCGGTGAAACACTCTCCTTCACTGGTCAGGGCAGTGTTCATGCTCTGTGTATAGTCTTTTCAGTGTTTGAATCTTATATTGTATGTTACAGCTGTGGCTTCTCAGTTTTGCTTAATCCAGTCATTTAAATAGAAATAATACCTGTGACTTACTGGTTTAGATTAGACACAGTGATAATCACAGAATCATAGAACCATTAAGGTTGGAAAAGACCTCTAAGATCATCAAGTCCAACCGTCAACCCAACACCACCATGCCTCCTAAAGCAGGCCCTGAAGTGCCACGCCTACATGTTTTTTGAACACCTCCAGAGATGGTGACTCCACCACCTCTCTGGGCAGCCTGTTCCAATGCTTAACCACTCTTCCGGTGAAGAAATTCTTCCTGATGTCCAATCTAAACCTCCCCTGATGCAACTTGAGGCCATTTCCTCTTCTCCTATCGCTAGTTCCTTGGGAGAAGAGTCCAACACCCACTTCACTACCACCTCCTTTCCGGTGGTTGTAGAGAGCGATAAGGTCTCCCCTCAGCCTCCTCTTCTCCAAACTAAACAACCCCAGTTCCCTCAGCCACTCCTCATAAGACTTGTTCTCCAGACCCCTCACCAGCTTTGTTGCCCTTCTCTGGACACGCTCCAGCACCTCCATGTCCTTCTTGTACTGAGGGGCCCAAAACTGAACACAGTATTCCAGGTGCGGCCTCACCAGTGCCGAGTACAGGGGCACGATCACTTCCCTACTCCTGCTGGTCACACTATTCCTGATGCAAGCCAGGATGCTGTTGGCCTTCTTGGCCACCTGGGCACACTGCCGGCTCATGTTCAGCCGGCTGTTGACCAGCACCCCCAGGTCCTTTTCTGCCGGGCAGCTCTCCAGCCACTCTTCCCCAAGCCTGTAGCGTTGCATGGGGTTGTTGTGACCAAAGTGCAGGACCCAGCACTTGGCCTTGTTAAACCTCATACAGTTGGCCTTGGCCCATCGATCCAGCCTATCCAGATCCCTCTGCAGGGCCTTCCTTCCCTCGAGCAGATCGACACTCCCGCCCAGCTTGGTGTCATCTGCAAACTTGCTGAGGGTGCACTCAATCCCCTCATCCAGATCTTGATAATGATGTCACTTTGCTATGGCTGACTTTTAACCTGCCACGGCAATAGTGGGAGACAGTTGGCATGCTAATGGGTAGAAGCAAAAATATATGCCGTCACTCCCAAGTAGTTCCCCTTTTTTTCCCATCTGAGAAAACAGAAAGAAAAACAGAGGAAACATTTCCCCCTGAGCTGAATGAAGCTTTCTTCATGCTGGGTATTGTAAGATTTCTCTGTACCACTGATCAGGCAGCTGAATCCATTCAGGGACAAGGAATGAGGCCGCTTAGTTTGTGTAAGAATATACGTTGGCATAGATTTGTTGGTGATAGTGGTGTGTTAGTCCTCTGGATAGGCTGCCTGGGAAACAAATGCAGGATGCAGGACCTATGTTTAGTTTAAACTTTAGTTTATTTCTCTGGCTTATTTAAATGCTTAGACCTTTGAACTGACTGCAGTAATAAATTTTTTCACTTCAGCTGTCATGGAGGTAGTGGGAAGTCCAGCTGCTTCTGAAGTGCAGGGCATATTTTTTTCATTTATTTTGTTAGCACTAGATCCGGTCAGCAGGGACTTTGGATTTGTTGTAGAGCACTCATTTGTAGCTGGCCAGTCTTCTCAGAAATACATCGAGAATATCACCTCATGAGTGTATTCTTCTTCTACAAGCCATGCATGGTTGCCATTGATTTCTATAGTATGATCCACAAACATTTATTAGGAGGTAGCATTTAGCCATATCTGTTAATGTGGATATCTGTGTGTTTCCATCTATTTCTGTGCATGTGAACAATCTGAAAGCAAAAAAAAGAGAGATCACTACTGTATTGTTGTAATAACTGCGAGGAGCACATTTGTATTTCACGCTTCTGTTGGAGTGTCTCTTTTGTCATTACACTCCCAGCAGTATCTGGAAATTCCTGACTTTATTTTCCAGCTATTTGTTCATGGGCAAAGCTGTGCAGTTCTGTTGAGTGAGACTGTGGCATAATTTTGGCAGACTGTGGCCATTTATTTTTTAACACTTTGGGACTCTTCTAATTTTGGCAGTTATTTTCTTCCAGTCATATCTACTAAGATCAGGAACTTGACTGGATTTGGGGATCTGGCTTCGATAGTGATTTGGGATTGGCTATGTCAAAAAAGAGATGAAAAGTATTGCTCTCATTTTGGGGGAGTTGCCTCCTTGTTCTGTTCACTTCCAAAATTGAACATCATTATTGATAATACAAATGTTATTTCATACTATAAGAAAAAAAATAAAGAACAGGTCAGGTTTTTATGTTATATTTCTCTATTTTAAGCTTTTCTTTTAGTTAACTCGTCACTGTATAAAAGCACATACAGTTTTGGTAGACAACAATAAATTAATTCAAGATTTGTGCCCATACTATGAAGTAATCTGAACTTTATCTGTCTTTGAAACCAGACAGGAGGTTGGACTGGATGACCTTCAGAGGTCCCTTCCAACCTAAATTACTCTATGATTCTATTAAGTGCAGAAACATGCCAAACATTTCATTGTTTAATTCAGATAAATTTTCCTGTGATGTGCATGGTATACACTGCCTAGACACATTGCACTGTAAAAAGGTGCTATTCTGATTTCTGGAAAGTTGTGACATGTTTTCTGGGATGTTGAGTATGCTGTTGTTTCCTTTGGGGACCCAAACTTCCATACAAATTGTTCCACTGAAAGCTTTTGAGGGGAAAAAGCTTTGAGGTGTGAAAGGTGTGAAAAGGAAGGTGTGAAACAAAATAACACAATCTTTTCACCAAGCAATGGCTGGAACCTTCTGCAAAACAACATGGAAATTAGTTGTTGACTAATTTTAATATTTGCAATGCAGTGATACATGAAACCCCATGCTTGTTAAAACAAACTGGAATAACTTTTTCTCTATGTTCATCCTGCTGCGATTAATTTAGTCTACCACGTTTAACTAATCCTACAGCTACATAATGAATCTCTTTGCAATTGGAAGATAGCTGCAATTAAGAGTTGCATATGAAATCAGATCACTAGACCATTTAAAATCAGGATTATTAAGATTACCCAGCCTAAGGGTATGCTCCACTGCTGCTTTCTATTGCAAAATTGCTTTAAATTTTACATACTATTGTTTTAAATACAGATGTTACATTAAAGTAATATCAGTTTATAATTATTTACGTATATACTGAAATGACCGGGATTATATTTTTCATTTCCGTACAAAGAGTGTGTGTGTGAAATTCATCTTAGAATTTCTCAGTAACAAAGACATTATCTATATTATAATTTTTGATTGATTTCCACGTCGCTATACTCACAATTCCAAAAGAAATCCACAAAAATCTCTGGAGGACAAACCCCAGCTGCATTATGACAACAAGGTTTGGATTTAGGAGGAGAAGCAGCTCATTGTGAAAAAGCTGGGCTGAGAAAAGCATTTGACCTTGAACAGTACACAGGCAGGCAGTGAGAGAAGTTTGGGATGACCGTGCTAATGGTGAATCTGCTTGGCTGTCAGATTAAATTCAAGCCTTAATATAATTTCTGTGTAACTTCTCTCCAGTTTAATCTTCCTTCTTCTTTCAGTCTTTATGTAAAAAAGGCCAAACCATTGACAGACCTTTTCAAGTGAAGGCCTGTCTATGTTATCAAAACAGGTCGAATTTTTATGAATTACTATGAAATTATTTTACCCACATCTTTTTCTTGAATTGCAATTGAAATTAAATCCCTATAAGAGAATGAACAGCTTTGATCTGTATCCATGAATCCTGTAGGGATTACTGTCCCTATAAAAAGGCTGTTTGAAAAATGGGGCAGTGGGAAATAAATGTATGAATACCCTCTCCCTCTTTCTGTGTTGCTTGGGGGGGGGTGTTATGAGTAAAATACATGCAATTTTTACATGTCAAAACTGGAAAAGAGATTATTATTATTATTATTACTACTACTACTACTAGGTTTGGTACATGTGTCCATTCCTACATCAATGTTCAACTTTTGCTTCTCACACCTGTGCCTTTTGTCCTGCCAAAAGGTTTGTCTGGAGTGAAAGGGGAAAGGAAACCTGGGCTGCCTCTTTCACAACAGCAGTACTTTATTCATAAGGAAGCAGCACCCAGGTTGCTAGCACTGTTGCTTCCTGGGGTTTGTGTAAAGGTTGTAGTCTTAGTGGCTACCAAAACTTGACCACTTTCTGAAGCTGGAAATCACTTTGTGGTTTTCAGAAGTTGAGGGGAAACACAGTGTTGCATAAAGCATGTTGGGACAAGTTCACATGCACAAAGATTTATTGGCAGGGTTTGTAGCTGAAGGCATGCATTGACTCTAGTGGTGAAGAAACAAAAACAAAATAGGAGAGAGAGAGAAAAGGGAAAGCTCAAACTCTCCTCAGTGGCCAGCTAGGAGGAGAAGCATCAGGGGGACCCCAGATGAGCATCCTTGTCCTCTCTAGTCCAGTGGCTGGTTCTCCCTATAATACTTTTCCCATGGTGAATATACGGTTTTCTTCAGGACCTGCTCAAACTCCTGCATGTGCTGCTCTTAGGGTGGACTGGAGCATGCTTATCTCAGGGGCAGGTGCTGCATGCTGCTCGGCTGTTAAGCCCTCTGCGTGCTTATTATTGGGTCCCTTAATGTAAACCAAAAACCACAACTGAAGAGAGGGAAAAGGGGAAAAAGGAGGTAGTACCCACTCCGGTGGCAATCCTTTTCCATGAGAACCCACCACAGCAACACTGTTTGGGTTGGCATGTGCAGGCCCATGGGCATAACAGCCAGGGTTGCAAATAGAAAGCTCTGAGCAATACGACAGACTGAGGTCCCAAAGGCACTGTGCAACAACCAAAGTGGTAATCTCACCCTGTATTAAAGTCCTTGGGAATGTATTAGCAGATCATTTGAAAACCTTTGGGAAAGGCAGGTGTTGCAGGGGAATAAAATAGTTTTTTGAGTAAAAGTGCTACAGAACCTGTCTAAGCCTCATGATGATTAAATGCTATGAATTTTTCCTTGTTTTACCCGCCAAAGTTTAGATTATCCTAACATGGTTTTGTCCACTCTTCTGACATCATACACTTCTAGACATATTGTTTCTATGATTAATAAAATTTTCCAAGGAGGTGTTATGTCGTATTTTGGCAGGTCTCCTAAAGAAGAAATCTGTTTCCTTCCTTTCTACTAGCATTATGCTATTACCACTCTGTACACAGTCACAGTATTTCATGGCAGTCATTGAGAGGCTCCTTTCCTTGGTAATTTCTTATGTTTCTTCTCTGGTTTGCCCAAAAACGTATGCTTCAGGAAAAAACCCCATCCATTCAGGTTATCAGGTTTCTGTAAGTGGAGTCATGCTGCTCAGTCATTTCAATTTACCACGTCTTTCCTTTGCAGTGGATTCTGTCTTGAGCTGTTAAACGACACTGGATCTGTGCACTATTGATCTGTGCAAAGGAAATCCAAGTTTCCGTTGTTTAAGCTCCTCACTATTCTATTTTTTTCTACTAGGTATACCCCAACCATGACCCTTTATCACCCTTCTCGTTATTTTCCCCTCATTCTGACACCTGCCACAGCAAATGTCAGCTCACCAGAGGTGGTGTCCTTTGCTGACCCTTGCACGTCTCAAGAAAAGGAGGCCTCCTGCTTTCTAGAGAGAGTGACTACTCTGCTCAGTGTTATCATCTGCATGCTCCTGCTTGGTCATAGATAAGGTCAGGAAGAGGCATGCCCTCCTTCCATGGGAAGTGGCTGGGTTACTGGGTACCATATCCTGGGTACTTTTTGCTCTCTGAGCAAAGTAGTAACTTAGTAGTAACTGAGGTGAGGCCTGCTTTTGTAAATGTTCAGTTAAAGTTGTTTTCCCCATGCCTGCTATTTTGCATTTATCAACGTTGGATTTCATCGGCTATTTTATGGCCCAGTCACAGCAGTGTGAGGCACTTCTGCAACTTTTCCCATGTGTTGTTGCTTTTGTATACCCTGAATAATATTAAAAACTCATCAAACATTGTCACATCACTATTCTGCTCCTTTTTACAAAACATTTAGGAAGACATTGAATAAATCCTCTGAGTCCTCCAACACCGTTCCTTGAGTGTAAAAATTGACCATTTATTTGAAATTTTTCATTTCCTATTTTTACCTTTTACCAATCCAATTTGCCTCTGGTTCTCTGAAACTATCCTGGTATTTGGGAGGTACTGAAAATCAACATACATAATCCAGAGCTGTTATGAGATGCTTGAGCATAGTTTGTTGGACCCACTGTTTAAACATGTCTCAGCATTAGTGTCTGTGGCTTTATATACTTGTGAGCTAATAATCATAGAATCATAGAATCATAGAATCATAGAATCATTAAGGATGGAAAAGACCTCTAAGATCATCAAGTCCAACCATCAACTAACACCACCATGACTCCTAAACTAGGCCCTGGAGTGCCACGTCTACACCTTTTTTGAACGCCTCCAGGGTAGACGACTCCACCACCTCTCTGGGCAGCCTGTTCCATTGCCTAACCACTCTTTCAGTAAAGAAATTCTTCCTAATGTCCAATCTAAACCTCCCCTGACGCAACTTGAAGCCATTTCCTCTCGTCCTATCGCTAGTTTTTTGGAACAGAAAACTGTACCACGATTATTCTTTAGTATAATGTTTTATTGCTAATAAATAGCGATATAAATAAAAAAAGATTAAAAAAAGATATAAATAGCTAATGCTATTATTTAGCTTTTCTCTTAATAGAGAACAGACATTTTTATTTGATTATTCTGCTTTTCCTTTATTATAAGTAACAGTTTTACATTCTCTTGAAATAGTTGATCAAATTCACTGTTAGACTTCTTTCATGCCCAACATGCAGAAAAACCTTCTTGGATCTGCTGAAATGTAGTGTATTCATCTTCTGCCCTTACTAACTCATTATAATTTGGATTTAAACTAATTGCTGTCATTGCTCATATTTTCTGTGTATGTGCAAGCATGCGTATTTTAACATGGACTTTCACATCCTTTCTAGCCAGGTTAGGTTTTTATGCAATTTATGCTTTTTCCTAGTTGTGTATGTTTCTTCACTTTTAAGGCATCTTTGAAAATGTTTTCAATATATGTTCTCATTAGACTCCTTTTAAATTAGAGGCACAAGTGCTTGAGTGTTGTAAAAATAGGTCCCTAATAGTCCGAGTGAAATTATTTTTAATTGCTTTGGACTTCTGCCTGTTTACATATACTGTATAATAATTTGGATCTCTCTTGATTTTCCACTTTTAAAATACATTAATTTAATTGCAATTTACTTTAGAATTGTGTGTAGAATATAGTATTGTTCTGAAGAGGGTGCAGGATGGGCTTAGCCAGAGTTAAATATGTCTGGTTTTACTTTTACTGTGGCATGGAAAGACCAGGCTTTGGTTTTAACAACATGCTCTAATGCCTTGCCCACTGGCTGTAGATAAAAAACCATTTTAAGAAAAATTATTAAGGTAGCATTAAAGAGGGTATCAGCTGTCCTTTTTAGAGAAAATGCTAGCTGCGATGATCAGGAATTATTACTGCTGTTGTAGGTTTCTGACATTAATATTTATGAGCAAAACACAAAAGGGAAGAATAACAAGGATGAAAGATGCATTCTTTATCTCTGGTGCTTTTGGTTGTCTCATCACTGAAAAAACCAAAGGCATAGCTTATTGTCATCTGATCCAGTTAGAGACTCAAATCACTGCAAACACAGGCTATTGTTGGGCTATATAGTACTTTATGAAGTTTCCTTTCTGTTTGCAGGGACCTATCAGCATCGTAACAGGACAAATCTGTCCTCTTGACTAATTACACTGTCCTGTGGCTGAAACAAGACCAATGAGAGGCAGCAGAAGGAGGAGAATTAAGTGAGGAAGAGAATGATCGTACAAACAGACATTACGGAGTGAACCAAATTCTTTCTTTTCTGAGTGTGTTCAGGAATAATCTCAAAGCTGGTAGAGATGATGGTAGCTCAGTCACCTCTTTCTGTAGCAGGAAGGACCAAAAATTGTTAAGGATCATTGGGTCACTGCTGATGGTCCTTGGGTCACTCCTTCCAGATCCCATATCCCTCTTACTGATTCCATTGAGTGAAAGAAAAGACTCTTTGACACAGAAAGCAATCACACAGTAGACAGTACGCAATCAGATTATATCTTGTTTATCTCAAATGTGAATTTGCCTTCCTTTTCTGGAGTCTTTCATCTTATTGTCATATTAATCTGTGTCTTTAACAGCACATTTGAAGGTCCTTTATTGCATAGTTATTTTAAAATATCTGTTTTCCTTTAGTCAACTTGCTTTTATTATATCCTATTTTGCTAATGGTTGTGGTTAATTTTTTGGCAGAGGCTGTAATGGATGTTTGTTTCCTGATGACATTTAAACCCAGACCTCTACACAAAAGAAAGGGATTATTAGTTTGAGAGTTCTCCATGATCAAGAAGAAAACATGATTTACAAGGTTGTTTACTAGCTCTGTGATAATCGTTGGAAAATAAAAGTTTATGTTTGGTAAAAATGAGTGAAGTAATAATTTATTGTGGACATAATTTTGTGGAGTAAATCAAAACCAAATTCTTCCTTTTTGATTTTATTCTTGAGGTTTATGATATCCCCGACCCTTGAGAAACATTGGTTTTATATAAATTAAAACTTAGCTTCTTGTATATTTTATCCTGTTGTTGCTGAAAGTTGGACTTTCCTCTCACAATTCCCTTCCAACTAGTAGATGGTTCTACAATGCTTTCTGTTCATAGTCTGCTTGGACTTCCAGTTGTTGTTCTGAATTACCTTGCTTTATTTTAAAGTCAGGGAGGATACTGCTCCTCCTTTCTTTCCTTTTCCTTCTTTTCCTTTTCCTTTTCCTTTTCCTTTTCCTTTTCCTTTTCCTTTTCCTTTTCCTTTTCCTTTTCCTTTTCCTTTTCCTTTTCCTTTTCCTT
>WAAD01024186.1:41164-81569 GCA_013389945.1 Fregata magnificens | reverse complement strand
CTCTCCTCTCCTCTCCTCTCCTCTCTTCGAAGTATGTTTTGACTCAGCATAAGAACACAAGAAACTTCCTGCAGGGTCAGACCACTGTCCATCTAGCACAGTATTCACTTTTTACAGTATTCACAGTATATCACTTTCTGTGGTCAGTTCCCTTCATACCTTGCCAGCCTCCACAGTTGTGTTAGCAATGTCAGGGGGTACATCCCTGCCCTGTCTTTTTATTATTGCTTTAGGGACAAGGTGTCCATGAATTTGTTTAATCTCTTTTTGACAATGCTGGTACCTTATGACCTCCTGTGGCAGCAAGCGCAAGAAGGTCACTATCTGCTAGGTAAAGATGTACTTTCTTTTCATCTTGTTTTAATCAATCTTCTACTAGTTTCATTGAGTGCCCTTTTGTTCTAGTGTTGCAGGGTTTCGTGAGCAGCAGTTCCACCTTCACCTTATCCAATGCTTTCATAATTTAAGCCTTTTTATAGATGACTCAGAACAGAAGTTGATTTTAGTACTCAATGAATTTTTTGTTTTATGTGGGTAGCTTGTTTTGTCCTTTGAACATTGCCCGGCTTTTAGAAGTCTGAGTCTGAAGATTTGAGGTCTGGTATTCAGAAGTAGAACGGCAAAGACCTTTATGTATTTGCAACCTTTACTCTCCCTACACAAAGTTTTAGTGTACAGTTTATAGCTTGTATAAATACCCTTCTGACACCTTAATACATACATTTTATTAAATCATGAATATAGTATTTGTAACTATTTTGTAAGATTAGTAGGTCCTGCCAATTATGTTATGAAACCTAGTTAGTTATTTAGAAAAACTATGGTGTCTTCTTTTCTGCGATTATGTATACAGACAACATTTGAAATCAGTAGCTGAAATCCAAGTGTCTTTCCAAGGGAAAATTCTTTAATTACCTGATGAATTTTCACTCCCTTTACACAGTAAGGAGGAAGCTGATCTTGAAAGACCTCTGAAAGTGATCCTGTAGTGGCCTGGCCCACTTATTTTGAATATTTGTAGCCTAACAGTTTAATTTTGGGAACAGGGTCTTTTCTGGTTACACAGTGAAAAGCTAGCACTATTTTCCCAAGCGTTTTACTGTCAATACATTTCTGTGTAAGAAGTTGTCCTAAAGAACTGCAGATATTTTATTAGCTGTAGCCTCATAACTGCTGTCTGTGTCCAAAGCAGTGCTTTCCCCTAACTCATACTGAAACAACACATTTAGATTTGCATGCCTGCTTCAGTGCCAAGATGTCATACTCCTCAAGGGGAAATTCTGGTCAGAGTAGCATTAAGCTGAGTAAATTTTACATATGCCAAGCCAGTTATGATCAACCATTTAACACAATCTTAAAAAGGCTGTCTAGCTGGGAAATTGTGAGTCATTCTTGGAACATAATTTGTATAAAATGAATGATTAGTATATTTTTGTACAGTTGTTCTCAGTGTGAAAAGGAACATCCCCTGTGGTACCCTGTGTACTAGGAAAGACAATTTTAATGTGTAAAATATGTTAAACTTTCTACTCCAGATACCCTTCAGAGTTAAGACGATGCCACTCAGAGTAGAAACTGGCAACACCAGGGAGACAAGGTTTCTGCGAACAGGTTGGGTCCACGGGCTCCAAAATAGGGTTGGGTCCATGGGTTGGGTCCACTGCAGTTTGTGCCATAAAAGTCCAAACCAGTGACCTTTCCAACAGCAACATCTATGAACCACCACATATTACCAACTTCATACCAGTTCTCCTAGATCACAGTCACCAGTATAGGTCAGAGACTGAAGTGGCCAACATACACCTGGAGATGCTGGGACAAAAATGCCATCATTAAAAATATTCAGAATGGGCTTGATTTAAAGAAGGAACTACTTCTCTATCCTGTTGCCCTGGTTTTGGCTGGGACAGAGTTAATGTCTTCCTAGTAGCTGGTATAGTGCTGTGGTTTGGATTTAGTGTGAGAATAATGTTGATAGCACACTGATGTTTTAGTTGTTGCTAAGTAGTTCTTACAATAAATTAAGGACTTTTCAGCTTCCCATGCTCTGCCAGGTGCACAAGAAGCTGGGAGGGGGCACAGCCGAGACAGCTGACCCAAACTGGCCAAAGGGATATTCCATATCATATGACGTCATGCTCAGTTTATAAAGTGTGGGGAGTTGGTTGGGGGGCAGCGATTGCTGCTTGGGGACTGGCTGGGCATCAGTCAGCGGGTGGTGAGCGGTTGCATCACTTGTTTTTCCTGGGTTTTGTTCCTCTCTCTCTCTCTCTCTCTTTTGTTATTTTCCTTTTCATTACAATTTCTTCTTCTTCTTCTTCTTTTTGTTATTATTATTATATTTCAATTATTAAACTGTTCTTATCTCAACCCACAAGTTTTCTTACTTTTGCTCTCCAGATTCTCTCCCATCCCACTGAGGGCGGCAAGGGTGAGCAAGCGGCTGTGTGGTGCTTGGTTGCTGACTGGGACTAAACCACAACACCTGTACAGCCAAAATCTTTCCATTTTGCAAGATGCATAGAGATGCTTACCTATAGTTTTATGTTGTGTTCTGTGGCAAGAATGAGTGTTTGTGAGTGGTCGTGATCATCAGTGATATCCCACGCTATGCTGTCATTATACCATTTGGTGTCCAAGTTTCTCTAATGGCATCACTACAGCAATCTGTATGAGAACTTCCGCTGCCCTTCTGAAAGCAGCTGCACAAAATCTGCAGAAAAACAGTCTGTTACATGCCCATCTAGACAGCTACACTATGGCAGCTCATCATCCTTTAAATCGCTGTGGAAAAGAACTGCTTACATAGTAGGTGAAAATGTGGCACTACTGAAATGTGGGAGAAGAGATACCTGGAGCAGAATGTGCTAAGCTCTGACAGTCAAGAATGATGGGCAAGAGTCGTGGATACTCCTCAATCAAAGCAGGAAAGCCACATACTTGTCTGTAAGATGTTATACCAGTGTTAACCAAAAGCGAATGCTGCATGCTATGATGCATACCATCAATGCCCAAATAATCCCCATCTCCAAGGTATGGATAACATAAGCTCATTGAAAAAGTCTCTGAGAATCAAATTCCTAAAGCAATATAAGTTCAGATCAGGACAAAAAGCGTGTTTCAACTAGGCAGTCATAGTGATGACTCACATCAAAGATTGCTTCCAAGACAGTTTCAAAAAAGCGACAAGCTTTGCAGTCATGGCACACTTTGGTGGAACAGGCTGCTTTTAATTGTGTCAAAAATAGTGCACGGTAAGTTAATACTGTGTTTACTGATGGGCACACACACCAAGTGCAGACATGCAGTGACATGCCTTAGCAACTCTTGCAATGGGATAGTGGGGTCCTTCAGATCTTGGCATCACTGCTTTTTAATGTTTGTATCAGCAATATTCTGCTAATTCTTACAAAAAGATCAAGGGCCGCTATCCATTCTGCGGACTGTGACTCAGTCCAGAAATCCTGTCTGCTCTTTCTACCTGAAGAACCACCCTACTCAGAAGCCTTTGAGTATTGACTTCTACAGCATCAAACTTAAATACAGCAACGTTTTGAAATATGTTGAAAGGTCCCAAGCCTTACATACTATGTCTGTCTGTTATCAAGATGAAAGGTAGGAGTGTCTTATTTCAGAGTACATGGGGAAAATATTCTTGAGCTGTGGTGAAATAGAAAAGGAACCTTTGTGATAAATGGAGCTCTCAACTCCTTGGGTCATTAGACCATTACTGGAAATGAGAGAAAAGGAGCATGGCCAAGAATCAAGAGCTATTGACAGGAGCCATTCCTATGTGCATTTTGGATGAGAGTTTCTGTCTTAGCGTGGCTGATACCTCTCCTGCTTTGCAACAGCATTCTTAGACCCAAATTTCAAGATGCAAATATAAGAACTGACAGGTCAATTTGTTATCAAGTGTTCTTTAACACAGTTCCAGTCTTACTCAGCCTGTTTGATGTTGAGTAACGGAGAATTTGAGGTCTGAATATGTAGTGTCAAGAGGGGTCAAAACTTCTAAAAACTCTCTTTGTAGTTGTGGAAGGTTGAAATTACCCATTTATTTTTACCAAGGAAAGTAGTGGCGTAACTTAAAGAAAGAATACTTGTTTACATCAGTATAACAAATTTGGAGCTGATACAGCTGATACCACTAGAAGCATTGCAATATACCAAAATCTTTTTTACATGTTTAGTAGTCTGTTTTATGTCAAAGTTGAAAAGCAGCAGCATCATATTGTATCTTATATCCACTAATGAGTTTTAGTAAGTACCTAGCATGTACCTCACAAGTGGGGTGGATCATTTAGTCTGGCTATAAAGCACACAAAATATGCAAGTTCTATTTTTTGGAGACAAGACAGAGAAGGATAATGTTTTATTTTCTAATCATAAAATTCTCACAAATATGTAAATGCCATCTTCCCCCTAGTCAATTAGAAAGCTAAACTTAGAAACAGCAAAACCTTGTTTTCATGAAAAGTCTCTGGGATTGGAGGCATTTGAAATCATTCTTCCAGGACTAGGGTCCAGGATTATTCTTCAAACCATTTTTTAACTGGAAACATGTCTTAGGCAGCTGGTCTTATGTGCTGGTAAGGTATTTTGCCTCTGGCATCCATTCATCTTATGCCTATATTAGAGGACCTTTCACATACCTTGTTGCTGCCTAACTCATTATTCAGGGTTTGCCCCTACCCTGATGCTTGTTATCGTGACAGAAGAAGATGAGGTTGCTTTAACATGATTTGTTCCCAGCAAAATCACGTTGGCTGTTACTTACGTTTTTCTTAACTTTCAGAACTCTTGATTATGAATTGTTTTATTATTTGGTCTGTTATTGCTCCAGGAATTGAGGCTAAGCTGACCAGTTCTTAATTCCTTAGACTTTTTCCCAGCCTTTCAAAGACATATGCTGTGTTTCTGTTTTCTAGCCTGCCAGAACTTTCTACATCTTTCCCAAGTTTTGAGATTATCAGTTAGTTCTCTCAGTATCACAGTTGATTTTTTTACCTGGCCAGGACAATTTGAAAACACCATACCTACATAACCCTTCTCTTATCTAGACCAAGTTTGTACACCCTTTTCTTTGCTGTTGGTTTTACTAACATCTGTTCACAGTTAAAACTTTTTAGGGAGGACTAAAGCTAAACATATCAAATGTTTCTGTTTTGTTGTGCTATCAGCTGGTAGAGTGGAAGGGTAGAGAAGCAATTTTTTCCCTTTGCCTTTTTGTTACTTTATTTTCTTATTACCGCTAATGTCCTTTGCAGTTCTGTTTCATTTCATGCTATTGAACTTTTTGACTCTTGAGCTTACAGGATGGTTGGGCAGCATCAAAAAGAGTATGAGTGATCAGGAAGGAGTTGGAGTAATCTTAATGGAAGAATTGGAGAAAGATGAGTGGAGAACAGAAGTGGACTTCCTTCTCCATCCAATTCTGTCTCCATGATGGAGAAGAACACCTCCACTGTCTTCTTAGATACACATACATTAGGGTTCAGTTTTGACTATGGAATCATCAAATGCAGGTGTGAAGAAAACAAACTGACAATAAGAGAAGTGAGCAGCAAATTATTATTGCCCATACCTTCTTGGGAGCTTTCTGAGTTAAAAACTGTGTGTATACAACTGTTAGCTGGTGAATAGGCTTGTAAGTCAACTAAAACTGATGGAAAGGCTTACATAGGGATATAATTATATGGAAGCTGGCACATTTTCAGAACTGCCTACTTACGTGTGCAAAATCATGTGTTCCAAATCTAGTTACATTTTCTCAAATATGTGGTGGAGTTTGGAACATATGCCTACCATCAAATATATAAACTTTTCTATGTATAGCAAAGGAATCCCTTTTGCTGTTACAGGTTGGGTTGTGCATTTGGAGAGTTTGTTTCATAAAGTTAGTGTGGATGCTAGTACCCTTTAAAAGAAAGTAACAGTAAATTCTGCTTATGTGATTGTCTGAAGTTGTTTTTCACGTCCAAATAAATCTGTTAGCTTAAAATGCAGTGTTTTAATGGAATTTGACATATGTCGTGTAGATACATATGAAGTATAATCTTATTAAACCAAAATGCTTGGCTGAACTTGGGCTTTTTTGCATGTCATTTTATATTAAATTGTGAATTTTTAGTGCATCAGGATGAATGAAATCTCTCTGCATTGAAATTTAGGCTCTGTGGAGGGGTTTGGCAAATTGTTTTGTAATGCAGTTCACAATCAGAAACCACCAGTTCCAGAAGAACTACACTCTGACTGTAAACAGAGTGTTAATAAAATAAAAATTTGAAAAGATATATTTGAAGTTAAATTTGAAAAGTTTGGAGTATTGTGTAGTTCTTGAACCATGATGTAGTATCTTGAAACTGCACTTCTTAAATCAAATCCAATGTAAATTTTCCAACACTTTTAAAAATGAATTCTTCCTAAATCCATTTTCTGCAGTGGTTAGCAGTAACTTTCCTGTAAAAAACTGATGTGTAACTTTATGCTGAAGACAGTTCAAAATTAAATGCTACTTTTTAAATGTTATTCCAGAATGAATTTGACATACTTCTTTTTTGTCTTGCTGTCTTGCACAGGTATCATTTTTCTTATTCATTATTTTTGTGGTGTATACCATGCTGCCCTTCAACATGAGGGACGCTATAGTTGCCAGCGTCTTGACCTCTGCATCTCATACGATTGTGCTGAGCGTCTGTCTATCAGGTACAGCTGTTGTAAAGGAACACTTGGTTTGGCAGGTAGGTGCTTTGTGGAATTAATGATTAATTGTGCACTGAATAGCCTGGTAAATGAGCCAGGAGTGCCTCAGTGGGTGCTTGGGAGTATAAACTTACTTCTCTCCATTTCTGACTTGCTACAGACTTAATTCACAGGTAGTCACATTTTAATAATGAGGGTGTCAGTAATGTTATGTCTTGCTGAATTGCATGCTTAAGTGGTAGAATCTACAGCCATGTGGCGCTTACCAATGTAAAAACTAACATTGCTCGAAAAATTATGTGATGCAGCCATATACCGGTAGATGCATTACCACTCTGATATGTAAACCACATTGCTCCTCTCCTCACCTCATTAAAGCCTAACTTCCAAGACCAAGGATTTTTTCCAGGTATCAGTGTTATCTTTGACTCAAAAAAGCATTGTTCCTTTGAATACCCTGAGGTCTACTGGGTTAAATATCTGTTGTGAAGGCATTGCCCTCTCCAAGTTTGCTGTAGGGCTTGTCCGCCTTCTGTAATTCTCAGCCATTTATAGGAATTTTAGAGCCTCCTCCTGGTTGGGCCCCCTGATTGAAGGGGACTGGCTGGCTCCAGACTCCATGACATTTAGGGAACCCATCTGTGTTTGCAGTTGGGTCTTGGCTTGTAACTCAACTCTGATACTTTACTACATGACATACTGCAGATTAATAATTTTTAAAAATCCAAATGCTAGGAGTTGGTTTTCCTTACTGTTTTGCAGAAGATCTTTTAAATGGTGAAATACTACAGTTTTTGTTGTAGTACTGTGACAATCCCAGATGTCATTGATATAAATCTGTATTTTTAAGGAAAAATTTAGATTTCATTTTGAAAAGCAAATACATGGTTTTTTTTAAATATAGTTATGTCATTTAACTTTTGCATCAAAATGACACTGAAGCTTAAAAGTAAGTACATTTTTATAAACATACCAGTAGAACAAGAGAGAGACATCGTGCTATTTATTGTGAATAACATGAATAATGAAGCAAATAGTTTCTACTTACCTTTTAAGTTACTTGAGCCTTATTTTGCAAAACATTGTGCCTCAAAGGATAACTTCAAAATTGCAGTGATTTTACAAAAGTCGTGCCTTGTAAGTTGTTGCTCAGGAAATTACATTTTATTTCCAGATATGGCTGCAGATCTGTGTTATGTGGAATATTGAAATTGAAGTCCCATAAACAAAATATGTTCTAAGATGTAGTTCTCTGTAGAAGTTTTAAATGGTGAGATAAGTGGGTTTGCGTTTCTCTTGCTGATTTGGGTTAGTTGCGTGTTTTTTGTGGAGGTTGCCAAATTGTGCTATATGTTAAGCAAGGACTGTGGTCACCCGCGGTCAATGTAATATTTTAATAATTCAGTAATACAGTTATTGATAATTGTAGTGGAATAAATCAGGGAGAATGTTATTCTTGGTTTTATGTCAACCTATGGCTTTTATTCTGGGCATAGATGTGCTGCTAAAACAGTATTAATGTTTACCATTCCTTCCCTAAGAGCGTTTTGGGCTAAAGTTGCTGTTTGCAGAATTTATTTACTTTTCCTGTCTTTTTGGACCATTAAAATTTGGTATATCTAAACCAGTACTTTCAGAAGAAGTTATATTTTTAGACACATCATGGCTCCAGAATCAAAAGAAATAAATCATGGGCTGTGATGTACAATTAGTGTCTTTCATCTCTTCTGTAACTTCCTGTTTCATTCAGAAAGAGTGGAAGTCTGTGAGCAATTTGTAAATTTGTTAAGAGTATTTAATTTCCAGGATGTTACTAATTTTCTATTCTCTCTTCTTAAAATGTATTAAATGTTCTGAATAGTTTGTCAGTTCCTGAAGGTACTGAGTGCACTGCATTCTTACGAATGTGTGGAAAGGACTAAATGTTGCCATTGCAGTTCATCTGCCCTCTGTACGCTTTTAGATTACTCTTGTTTATACTTCGGAGCATAAGCAAAAAAATGTTTGTTTTGTGTTCTTTGCTTTTGAAAATCGAGACCACAAATAAAGGATTAGATTAGAGATACTGATTACAGTAAAAAGAGAAATAACATTTGTCAATGATATACTTCAAGTTGGTATAGAATAAGTGTGTGTAATTAACAACAACAACAACAAAGAGATGGGGTATAGTTGTTTAAAAGGACCATACTGTTGAATGGGGGTTGTTTTGGGGGGGGGGGTGGGGGGTGGAGAGCGGAAATATATATATATATATCTCTCTATCTCGGTGAGGCCTGGACTGAAGCTGCTTTGCAGAGTTCAGTCACATTCGCTTTAGCCCAGAGATGAGGAACTACCAGCAGACTGAAATTCGAAAGCTTAGAGAAGCACGTTCAAGGCTAAGTAGAGTAAATGAATGGTGCATTTTCCTTCTTGCATGGATTTTTTTTCTGGAGGATGGATGCGGAACCAGTAGTAGCCACTTAAGAAGCAGAAAGGCAGTGGTATAACAAATCTACCTGTAGGTAAACATCAGATATTATAGCATATGTATCCTGTATATATAGCAAGTATCCTTCTGTAGAGAGTACCTGCATCTCCTTTATAAGTACTTCCTATGTATTGGAAGACTTTGATTAAATCTTCTCTGAGCTTTCTGTTCTCTTGGCTGAACAAGCCCCATTCTTTCAGTCTTTCTTCTTATGTCAAGCTCTCCTGCCTTATAATGCTTTTGATAGCCCTCTGCTGGACCCTCTACAATTTTTCAGCATCTTCCAGTGACTCTGGCTGGCATCCCATAGCATTTCGGAAGGTAATCATACCTTTAGTCTATCAGCAGAGAACAATCAATGTTCAGAAGCATTTGCTTATTTTGAGATTTGGCAGAGCCTATCTTACTGGTTTTGTCATTCCTTTTGTTGTCCTCTGTAAAGTTTTACACCCAAAATTGGCTTCAGTAAAGCTGAAAGGCTTAGCATGCTCTTGATTATCCAGTGTTGGTTGCAGTCAGAGATACTGAGACAAAAGCCTCCTGCTGGGATAAAGAATCCTTCAAAACACTCTCTGCTGGTTACATGAACTAGTTTCTGTTTGACCTATGCTTGTCTTTTGCGGGGAGGGAATCCACCTTGGTTTAAAAATTGGCAATGATGGAGATGATCTTCCACAAGCCTTCATATTTTTTCCACGGTTGTTGACCATCAGTCTTAAAATTTTGTTCCTCTTTCCTAGTAGGAATTTGTCTAGCCTTGTCATCCAGCTTCTGGATCTTGTTTTTTTGTCTGGTAGACTGACGGACCCAATAGTATCCAATTTCTGTTTCTCCCATGAGAGCACTTCTAGACTATCATGAATTTGCCTCCTAACCTTTTTGTCAGTAAAATAAATGAGTTGCCTGCTTTTGCACTAGCTAAGCCTTTCATCACTTTCACAGTTCTTCTTTGAGTCCTTACTTGTGCTTCATCAACATTTTTCTTGCAACATGTACATTAGCCTTAGAGGAACATGCCAGGAGCAGCTGCAGCAGTGCCAAATGCTAATAGGGGGCTAGGTCTACAAAGGGGTTAGTGTGCGGCAGGGCTCAGCATGGAGACACAGACTCTACAGTAAAATACCCAGTTAGTCTCCCCTTGCAGTTCTGCGGGGAGTTTAATGCACAGCTATGGGATCTGTGACAGGGAGGACGAAAAAGAGTCCTATGTTCCAGTCTCAGTTTATGAAAAAGTAACTGTATGTATGGGTTGGTTTTTTTTTTTCTGTTGAAGATTTTAATCCTAACCCTTACAAGGCACACGGTCTGGAATCCGGGACTCTGCCCCCTCTTTCCAGGTGAGCATCCTACTGCCAAGCAGAGGATGTTGTTCTGTCTGCTCCTCGGAGCCTGGTGGTTAGGACTGCTGCAAAAGAACATGACTCTATGGCGTTAAGGCATTTGGCTCAAAAGACTTTCGCGACTTAATATCCCTTTCAGTTATTGCTGGAATGGAAAGTATTTCACTGCCATCCCTTGCTATAAACACATAACCTGTTTCTCCCCAAACCAGAACAGATTCTAATCAAATACTTGTGTTTTTCCTGCTCTATTATCAACTGCTCAACCATTCTGATCTCATAATGGGTTGATACTATTGATAGAGGTCATTTTGTTCTTAATTTGTTAAAAAAGAGCTAAGTAAAATCATTAAATATCCTATAAGCTTCCATTTTTCTTTTTCCCTATGTTATATATGAGGAGTGTGATTTTTTATTGTAGTCTTTTAAAAAAGTGCTGTTGTTTTACTCTCTCAACAAGCAATTTTGTTGCTCTTGTAATCTTTTTTCATTAGCTGTGGCTAAATGTTTTCCAAACCTTGGCTAAATCGCTACAAACTGTCATTAATTTTTTTTCCTTTAAACTAGTGTTCCTTACCTTTTGGGATTTTTTTGGCAGCTCCTTGCAGCACTGTGTTTTAAAGGCACAAAATTGCAATTGGGCAGCATGCATGCACACTTTTTCTTTTTTTTTGGGGGGGGACTCTGTTCAAGAATGCATATAGCAAAAAGAAACAATTTGTAACAACTTTTATGTAAGTAGTGTTTGGTCTTCGCTTGTGTGATCAGTTCCTTTCTGGTAGCCTGGTATAAATCCTTCGATAATGTTCTGTCCTGATGGACAAAAACAAATGCTAAATGAAAATTTTGTTATTTTCAAGAACATTTGAATTGGGAAATTGCAAGGCTACATCCACAAGATCTTGGGCAGTTACCATCAGCTAGGCCGAGGTCTCCTATTACAATACGAATTTTATCCTATGATGTCCTATGGACAGCTAAAGATGAAGCTGCTACCTTATTCTTATGTGATCTGCTGGTGTACTAGTACTAGTACTAGCACTTACTAGTGTTAATGTACATCCAGATTATGGCTTCTGCTTGACTTCTGATTCATGAGCTTTTGGTATAATTTGTTTCAAGATCTGTAGTGACTAAGAAATTGGTAATTTTTTTTTTTTTTAATAAAGCCACCTTCCCTTTTTCAACCCACTGTTGGTCGGTTGGTTTGTTTTCTCCTGAATAGGCCATAGCAATCAGGCAAATCTTCCTGCCCATTTGAATCTCTAACTTTCTTGCTAATAGTTTGAATCTCTAACTTCCTTGCTACTAGAACCTCTTCGTTCCTGCATAGAGGGGTCAGTGGCCCAGATGCCTTCTTTTGGGACCTGATTCTGCAGGCTGCAATGGGACCCTGCCTATTCTTTGAAAATGTTGATAGATTAAATTTTACGGACACTCTTCAAAATTAGGTAGATAATTTTGATAGCATGTGGCAGGCCTTCCTCTTTTTGGCTATTTACCAGCCTGCTATTGGGGTTCTAGTGGTTGGATCATTAAGTGTTTCAACCTTCAAAGCACTTTCAGCAGGTACCCCCTGATGAACAAAAACCCCTCTGGTATGGCTGCCTTTGCTGTACTGATTCTTCGAGATTGTCCCAGACTCCCACCAGCAACGTGAGCCTTCTGGCTTGCGTTGTATATCTTCTTCCACAGATGGCAGTTATACTCTTCCCTATCTTTTCTAGATCAACCAGTGGTTTTCTACTGTGTGGGATTTTTTATGAAGTTTAAAATATAAGATCTGCTGTGTGTGTGTTTTCTGTCTGGAAAATTCATATGTTTTGTCAAGGGACATTGGTTAACCTGATATGATCTGTATTTGGCAAAAGTGTGCTGCATATATGCATATATATACAGCTGGCCACACAGGTTGACACACGCAGCACTCACACAAACAGAAGCAGAACCAACAGCCTCATCCTGCTTCCCTCTCTGGCTGACCAGGATAAAGGTCTGTCAGTGGATATGGCACATTACATATATCAAAGCCCATGTACTGTGTGGATCCCTCCAGCAGCTGGGCTCAGGCACCCAGTCTGCCCAGTAGCTGCCCCTGGATCCCAGTCTCCCCAATAGCTGGCACCTGGATGTGTGAGCCCCACAGCAGCTGCTGGTACAGCCCCTCTCGCTCACAGCCATCCACACACAAATGCACATCTTTCCAGCAGTCTCCCAGGTCACGTCACCTACCCACCAGCTGGTCCAGCTTGATCGCTGCTAGTGCTCACACACTCACTTGCACACCTGCACTTGCTCCGGTTGCTGACACAGGGACCCCTGTGGACCATGGCTGTACCCCAGTTGCTGCAGAGAGACCCCTGTACCCACACGTTCGCATAGTCTAGAGAGTCCCTCACCAAGAAAAAGAGTTAGAAATGGAGTTTAATGAGAAGACAGGACAGGCTGCAGTGGTCAGGTGCAGGGCACGGCCAGGCTAGCGTACCGACAAGTAACTTGTTTACATGCGACTGACTCCTTTTATCACCTTATCCTTCTATTTTCCCTCTATTTTGTTGTCCCTCCCCAAACCACCACAATCTCTCCCTTTCCCTACCTTTGGTTCCTGCCCTAAGCATCTCATAATAAGTCTCGCATTGCCCTGCATCCATCATGTGTCCCGTGCCCCTGGGCAGTGACCTCCCTTAGTCCAAGAGGTGATCTGGAGAGCTGTTCCTGATGACCCATGGGGATGGGTGTCACACCTGGATACTGGGGCTGAGGCTCCCCTGGGACAGCCCAGAGAGGGGCCTGGACAGGGTGTCCCTTCCTCTGTGTCCTTAATTTGGATTCCTGCCTGCTTTTGTGCCTCTGTGCCCCTCTGGGCTTGTGCAGGTGGGCTGATGGCTCCTGTGATGGGCCTGGGAGTAGCTGGGTGTTATTCAGGCTTCCCCCCGCCATTGTCACTCTGTGCTCCTCTCTGTGTGTGTGTGCGTGTGTGCAGCTTTTGATCACTTAACCTAACAATAATTACATTATTATTTCTATCAAGATTCATGAGATGATCCTTAACACGTTTTGAAATTCATACTTAAGAGAAATCTCTAAAAGAACATGCCATATCTAAATTACAAATATTTCCATAGATCTAGCTAGCTTTTTCAGAGTTAATAGTGCTTTTTATGCTTCTATATCTTATCAGCTCCTAGAAAAATATATAATTGACAGTATCAGATGGTGGACCAGATTTTCAAAGACGGGCAACTTTGATATGGCATCTATAATATACATTTAGACGTTCTAATCAATGTGAAGCATATAAGCATATACCTTTTGTTTAGACCACTGATTTAAACTCATCTGTTAACTGAACATCTTTAATAGGTGATGATATTTACAAAAAAATGTTTTATGTAATAGAGTGGCATAACAGCAAAATAAAAATAAAAAGCATCAGTACTCACTAGCTAATAAAAGAAGGAAATGTACAGCTCTAGGGCTGAGAAATAGAATGGAAGTTGGTTTATGCTGTTATCATGCAGTACAAGAAAAAATCATGTTTATTAAAAAAAAAGGCTGGAAAAAAAGTCCGTGTCTTTAAGTACATTCATTAATGTATAACCCCTGAGGCTATATAGCTACACAGTGAAAGCTTAAATCACATAGGAATTTTAGTAGTCTGAATGGCTAAAAGCTGTTGCTGTGGGCTGAATTTATCCTTCTCCCTTGAATACCTGTTTTGAAGGAGATGGGGAATGGTTATTCGTGAAGGTAATGCAGCTTAAAAAACTCTTGCTTTCTCCTGCACAGTTACATGAAATGAGTTGCTGTTATCCCTGCTGAAGGGGTGGAAGGCAGCGACTGCTACTGAAGGAGAGAGACTGTATTTCTTGTAGCAGCAGCTATTGCTGTCCCATCCCTCGCCCCTTTTTCCCCTTGCTCTCCCCACCCTGGTAGCAGTCTGGTTCACCACGTTGTGCAGCATCTGCAAACCAGTTTGAGAGAGGAATGCTATGTCCTGCATAGCACAATACAGTAGGCATATTTTTTATTATTGCACATGTTTCTTTATGTTTGATTTTATGATTAAATCTAGGCAGATATTGAAATGCCATCTGCTATGGTTTTTTAACTAGTTTTTACAATCTGCAGGTATACTTTGGGTTTCACTCATTCTTCAAGAGAATCGGCACAGTTTGGATATGCTTATGAAGAGCCCACTTGCCTACAAGAGTATAGATATGTAGGAGAATACATAATTGCATTTCATAGTATACAAGCATTAACATGGAGAATGTGAACATCTTCCAGAAAGTCCCTAAGGCTGTAAAGAGAAGACCTGCAATACTTAATACGATGGAAAATTCAGCAAAGGCTGAGAATTGCAATGCCACGGTGGAATGAAATCATGTGTGCAGGTGGCTGTGTGGGTTTTCAAAAGCAGCATTTACCTGCAGCCCAAAATCAGCATCTAAGAAATGCATAGAAAATAGTTCTGGTGAGATGTGTAGGAAATCATCAAAGCACAGAACATAAGTAATAAATGCCTCCTTTTTTTAAAATCGTGGAAATAACTTCAGTTAGCATTGGTTCTTAAACTTTACTGAAAGGGTCAGATTGCCTTTTGTGTCCACTCCATTTAAGTTAATATTTTTATCAGCAACAAATTTTGCCTGTATATTTATTTATTACTCTTATGCTACTTTACCTTACATTTCTTATCCTAAAAATGACAATTTTTTTAGCAGTTTTCATTTTCCACTATATAAATTTATTTGATGAACAAGTCCACAGTCCTTTAGTATATTAATTAAATTTTAAAATGTCTGTGTTAGAATGCTCAATCCTAAGGCTGCTATACCTCCAAAAACTTAAAACAGTTAAACAGGTGATTGGAAATTCCAGTACTTCTAAACTGGAACAGAAAGCAGCGTGCCGTACTGGCTGTACCTTCCTCTCTCACATAACACTGCTGAAGCAGCAACTAAACTCTCACTGGCAAGGGAGTTGTATTCCATCTCCTTTTAAGGATGACATTAACGTAAATAACTTACCAGTGAAAGGCTATATCTATGTATTCAAAATTTTGTAATACTGTCCTTCCAGGTAATTTTTCTAGAGTACAGAATCTTTAATTCCTTCAGTTGAGTTAGTCTTGCTGGTTTTTTTCCATTTTCACAGACATTGCCTAGCCTTTTCAGTTACATAGTACCTTTATGGCTTGGTATTATTTGTCAAATTTATTGTGAATTACTTCTCTTATTGCAGCTGAAGCATAAAATTCTGGGCGAGATACTCACTCTAGACACGATGCTTTTTCATTTTATGTACTCGCAGAGTTATTCTCTATCCCTACACATTATTTTCAAGAATTCAGTAGAAGAAAAATGCCTTTCACTTTCAAGATGTGGGTACATTTCCCCATCCTGTCAGCCACTTTTAGTGCAGTATAAAATAAGAGGGATCAGGAGCACAAACACCTTTTGTTGTGCAGACAAGCCTTTGGCAAGTCAGAATCCAGCTTAGATGCCACTCTCCCCAAATTACTGACTTCCCAAAGTTGCAGTGGTTCAAGCCCCCATCTATTCAGAGACACCTGCAATAGGATATGATCTTTTTATTTGTCCTCTGAGCCCCTGCCATCCCCCAATGCTAAGCTGCTGATCAGGCAGGAGAAGTCTTTCTCGTCACCTTCCAAAATTTGCACTCCTGTGCATTCCTGCCAGTGCTTGCTCACGTGAGTCCTTGGATAGTACTCGTTTCCCTCAGCCAACTTCTACCATATATTGGTGTCCTGGTTTTGGCTGGGATGGAGTTAATTTTCTTCCTAGCAGCTGGTATAGTGCTGTGGTTTGGATTTAGGATGAGAATAATGTTGATAACACACTGGTGTTTTAGTTGTTGCTAAGTAGTGCTTATACTAGTCAAGGACTTTTTCAGCTTCCCATGCTCTGCCAGGTGCATGAGAAGCTGGGAGGGGACACGGCTGTGACAGCTGTGACCAAAGGGATATCCCATACCATATGACATCGTGCTCAGTATATAAGCTGAGGGGAGTTGGCCGGGGGGCAGCGATCGCTGCTTGGGCACGGGCATCGGTCAGTAGCTGGTGAGCAATTGTATCGTGCATCACTTGCTTTGTATTTTTTTATTATTATTATTATTATTATTATTATTACTACTACTACTAGTACTACTATTTTACTTTATTTTATTTCAATTCTTAAACTGTTCTTATCTCAACCAATGAGTTTTCTCACTTTTACTCTCCCAATTCTCTCCCCCATTCCACCGGGGGGGGAGTGAGCAAGCGGCTGTGTGGTGCTTAGTTGCTGGCTGGGGTTGAACCATGACATTTGGTCCTCAGTGTGTTTCAGTAAAGCGCTGGCTATAGAGCTGCCTGGCTTTTAATTGTTAACTACAGCCTCCAAGTGCCAATGTTGTAGGCGCTGTGGAAACATGTGATGGAATTGGTTAATGCTCAAAAAAAAAGTAAGTGGAGGCCAGAAGCAAATGAGGTAACACAAACTTCTGCCACATATATTTTTTTTTTTCTTAGCAACTACAGCTATGCTGGTGGTAGAAGGGGAGCCATTCTCTGGCCCTGGAGCTGGGTGGCACAGCACAGCTCATGTTTACCTGCCTAAACTCCCACCCGTTCTACTTCCCCAAACAGGGTGGCCAGGTGTCAACTGTCTCCGAATAATTCCTGACGTGTTCTGTCCCGTAAGATATGTCAAGGCTCTGGGAAAACGTTGGTTGGCCCAGATCAAAACAGTGCTAGTGAGCAAGATAACAGCTATACAGCAGTGATGATCATGGAGCTCAAAACTGCCTTTCAGTCTCGTTTGATTTAGCAGCAGAGACACAGCTGGAGGACATAATCTCCAAACCCTGAAGTAATTCTTAATTCTTCCCAGGGATTGCACCTGTGGTTATTACAGAGCATATTCTTTCCCTTCACAAGGTATATCTGTTACTGCACACCCAGTGAACGGCATCAGTATTTGTTCTGTGTGGGCCTGAGGAGGAATCTTGTCTCTCCCATGCCTCTCACTAGTTGTGTATAATAAATCATGTTTATCTGCTGTCAGTTTAGACAGGTTCTGGGTATACTAAAGACTATATGCTGCATATTTGTGGCAAAGGTCACCTGCTAGCTCTGTCGGTTTCTGAGTGGGACAGTATTAGTTACAGCTGATGTTTGGCCCCTCCACTGTTACTGGTTTTGTTCTATATGTTCTAACTTTGATAGCAGCAGTCTGAAAACAGCATCGGCTGTGGTTTATCAGACATAAAGTAATGTTTGTGAATCTGTTTGCAGTTTTATTTTCTTTGTTCCTCTGAGGATGTATTCTCTTATAGATGTGTAGCTGTCTATCAGCTCAGAAGCCACGAGAACACAGGCTTGAAGTAAGCAAGCTGGCTCTGCACTGAGCTAGCTGAGGTCCATGGGTTTTGGGAGTTCAGGCTGCATGAAAGCGCTTATGCTGCTCTGGAAACACAGAGCTATGCAGAGGTATGTCTGAACCTGAACCTTAGGCCAGCTCCCATGTCTTTAGATACACAATAGCACAGCTAATCCACAGCCCTCTATGCTGTTTTAACAAATAATTTAGACTTATCAATGTTGAAACAGTATAGGTCTCCAGAAGATTCAACTGCTTATAGATGCACAGAACTAAGACTGATAGGTGGTCAGTAATTGAGGCCTCAGCAGGGCAAGAAACAAACACCTGAGTAAAGTCATCGTAAATGATCCCAGCGATGTTTGTTCTCAGTGCCAAAGAAGGAAGCAGGTGCCCCCCTCATCCTTATCAATCTGACCCAGAGAAAATTTTCTCCTTAATTCCTAAGCGAGAATAATTGGTGCCACTGATCCTGTAAGTAGGAAGACTTCCATGCATGCAAAAGACTAGCTATTCAAGATCCCAGTACCTGTCCTTCCTACAGTTGTTGCCAGTATCTGCTACTTCAGAAGAGGATGAAAAGAAGAACTTAAAAGTTCATCTGACCAGTTTTAAACTGGGGGAAATTATTTCAGACAGTTCCTATGCAAATGAGTAGCTCAAACTCTGAAGCATGAGATTTTGAGTTCCTCAACACAGACGCACTCTTGTCTTTTAGAAGTCAAAACTGAGTTTTTCTCTGAAGAGATAACATTGCTCTGTTTGTTTAAAAGATTTCTAACAGCCACCTTTGAATAATCTTCTTTGTCTTGAATACTGTCTCACTCTGCATGGTCTTAGTTTAGCAATGTCTCTATCACAGCAACATTTGTTCAGGCTAACCACAGCAGGATTTCGCTGTCCTATTTACTAGCGTTATTTGCCACACTTTGTCCCAAGACTCATAGAGATGAGATCTTGCCCAAATTTTTTGCAGACAGGAAGAGACTGTGTCCTGATGAGCATGTACTCACATCCATATTTCTGGTGAAACTGTTTGGATTATTCAAGGGAGTTTGCAGCAGCTTGTGTGAGAGAGCTTCACACTCTGAATGCAAATATGGGGTGTGCAATAATCCTGTTTCCTCTAGTATGTTGGTGGTGAGATGGAGTTTCAGCTTCTGCTGGAGGTCTGCTGGGGTTTTGCTGATGGCCTCTGAATACTGATTGTTGCTGACCTTTGCATACACACACACACACGCGCACTCTCTCTTTCTGAGAGAGGTGTTTTGGATGCTTAGACACTGCTTGGCCTGTGGAAAGAGTCATTAAAATTTGGTCTGCGGAAAGAATAGCCCATAGTGACAACGATAAATGCTCCCAGGCTGTCTGCCTCCTCCAGCCAACTTGCACAGGCTAGCGGGCAGGAACGGAGAGAGGAGATGGTGTGCTCCCTGTGTGACACCCAGGGAGGCTGTTGCTGTAGTGATGGTGTCCTCTGAGCCTAACTGAGAAGTGAAGTGGTGGCGTTTTAACTCCGGTTCTTTTGGGCTAACATGCTATTTAGGTCCACTCATTTATCATGTTTAATTAATTTTGTAACATCAAATCCACTCAGGTTAGTTAAGACCCTTAGGGCTTGCCTTGGATTCCTCCCCTGCCCCTGGCTTCTTTTTAGTAAAATAAGCATAGGATAACACTTTGAAAGTCTTAAAAGAGCAGAAACGGTCACGATGTAAAAAAAGAACATGCAGCAAAAAGGAGAAGGGGAACAAGAAGAAACAGATGGAAATTACTCATGCAAAAATGGTGACAAAAGCATAAATGCTAATAAGTAAGAGAAGTGGAATGCTGAAAAATTAAAAGGTGGAGAATAAGGCACCTTTGATAATGCTCTGCATTATTTGCTGTAAGATTTTGCTTCATTTTCTGTTCAGTCATCAGTGATGACGCCTTTTTTTTTCTGCTATCCAGCAGTTTAGACAGTGAATGTTTTCCTTGGGTTTTTGGCTTTCTCACCTCAGTTCAGTTTACTGATGCTGCACTGATGACCTCTGAATGCAGAGATGATTCCCTTTCTACTGTTATTGGTATTGACCATGTCACTTCAGAGTCTCGTGTACACGCTACACACGTAGTCCCCTAAATCATTATCTAGTTATTTTCTCTCTGCTACGTTATTTCAGCTTCCATTGAGCTGCATTAGCTAAAAATATTCCTGACTCAAATCCTGGGGTTGCATGTGAGCAGAGCTGGCCTGCCCGGGACAGTGGGTGAGCAAGCAGCAACCTTTGTAAACATGTACACATGTAAACCCTTCAGAAGGGATAGGCAAGGAAGGAGAGGTGGTTAGAGAGTGTTTTGATTGTCTAGAGGTTAATGATGGTGATGATAGGGTTGAGTGTTTATGGGTGAGAATCAGGGGGAAGGCCAACAAGGCAGATATCATGGTGGGAGTCTGTTATAGACCACCCAGCCAGGATGAAGAGGCAGACGAAATATTCTATAAGCAGCTGGGAGAAGTCTCACGATTGCTAGCCCTTGTTCTCGTGGGGGACTTCAACTTACCAGATGTCTGCTGGAAATACAACACAGCAGAGAGGAAACAGTCTAGGAGGTTCCTGGAGTGTGTGGAAGATAACTTCCTGACACAGCTGGTGAGTGAGCCAACTGGGGAAGGCATCCTGCTGGACCTGTTGTTTGTGAACAGAGAAGGACTCCTGGGTGATGTGACGGTTGGAGGCTCTCTTGGGCACAGCGATCACAAAATGATAGTTTTTGATTCTCGGAGAAGTAAGGAGGGGGGTCAGCAGAACTGCTACCTTGGACTTCCGGAGGGCAGACTTTGGCCTGTTTAGGAGACTGACTGACAGAGTCCCCTGGGAGGCAGCCCTGAAGGGCAAAGGAGTCCAGGAAGGCTGTACATTCTTCAAGAAGGAAATCTTAAAGGCAGAGGAGCAGGCCATCCCTATGTGCCGACAGATGAGCTGGCGGGGAAGAAGACCAGCCTGGCTGAACAGAGCGCTTTGGCTGGAACTCAGGAAAAAAAGGAGAGCTTATGGCCTTTGGAAGAAGGGGCAGGCCACGCAGGAGGACTACAAGGATGTCATGAGGTTATGCAAGGAGAAAATTAGAAGGGCCAAAGCCCAGCTAGAGCTTAATCTGGCTACAGCTGTAAAAGGCAATAAAAAATGTTTCTCTAAATACATTAGCAACAAAAGGACAGCTAAGGAGAATCTTCATCCTTTATTGGATGTGGGGGGAAACATAGTGACAAAGGATGAGGAAAAGGCTGAGGTACTCAATGCCTTCTTTGCCTCAGTCTTTAATAATAAGACCAGTTGTTCTTGGGCTACCCAACCCCCTGAGCTGGAAGACGGGGAGCAGAATGAAGCCCCCATAATCCAAGGGGAAATGGTTAGCGACCTGCTGCACCACTTCAGCACACACAAGTCTATGGGGCTGGATGGGACCCACCCAAGGGTACGGAGGGAGCTGGGAGAAGTGCTCACCAAGCCACTTTCCATCATTTCTCAGCAGTCCTGGCTAACTGGGGAGGTCCCAGCTGACTGGAGGTTAGCAAATGTGACACCCACCTCCAAGGAGGGCCAGAAGGAGGGTCCAGGGAACTACAGGCCTGTCAGTCTGACCTCGCTGCCAGACAAGGTTATGGAGTAGATCATCTTGAGTGCCATCACACGGCACATACAGGACAACCAGGCGATCAGGCCCAGTCAGAATGGGTTTATGAAAGACAGGTCCTGCTTGACTAACCTGATCTCCTTCTATGACAAAGTGACCTGCTTATTGGGTGAGGGAAAGGCTGTGGATGTTGACTACTTCGACTTTAGTAAAGCCTTTGACACCATTTCCCACAGCATTCTCCTGGAGAAACTGGCCGCTCGTGGCTTGGACGGGCGTACTCTTCGCTGGGTAAAAGACTGGCTGGATAGCCGGGCCCAGAGACTAGTGGTGAATGGCGTGAAATCCAGTTGGTGGCCAGTCACAAGCTGTGCCCCCCAGGGCTCAGTGTTGAGCCCAGTCTTATTTAATATCTTTATCAAGATCTGGATGAGGGGATTGAGTGCACCCTCAGCAAGTTTGCAGATGACACCAAGCTGGGCGGGAGTGTCGATCTGCTCGAGGGAAGGAAGGCCCTGCAGAGGGATCTGGATAGGCTGGATCGATGGGCCAAGGCCAACTGTATGAGGTTTAACAAGGCCAAGTGCTGGGTCCTGCACTTTGGTCACAACAACCCCATGCAACGCTACAGGCTTGGGGAAGAGTGGCTGGAGAGCTGCCCGGCGGAAAAGGACCTGGGGGTGCTGGTCAACAGCCGGCTGAACATGAGCCGGCAGTGTGCCCAGGTGGCCAAGGCGGCCAAGGGCATCCTGGCTTGTATTAGGAATAGTGTGACCAGCAGGAGTAGGGAAGTGATCGTGCCCCTGTACTTGGCACTGGTGAGGCCGCACCTCGAATGCTGTGTTCAGTTTTGGGCCCCGCCACTACAAGAGGGACATTGAGGTGCTGGAGCGTGTTCAGAGAAGGGCAACAAAGCTGGTGAGGGGTCTAGAAAACAAGTCTTATGAGGAGCGGCTGAGGGAACTGGGGTTGTTTAGTTTGGAGAAGAGGAGGCTGAGGGGAGACCTTATCGCTCTCTACAGCTACCTGAAAGGAGGTTGTAGTGAAGCCGGTGTTGGTCTCTTCTCCAAAGTAACTAGCGATAGGAGAAGAGGAAATGGCCTCAAGTTCCATCAGGGGAGGTTTAGATTGGATACTGGGAAAAATGTCTTCACTGAAAGTGTTGTCAAGCATTGGAACAGGCTGCCCAGGGAAGTGGTTGAGTCACCATCCCTGGAGGTATTTAAAAGACATGTAGATGTGGCGCTTAGGGACACAGTTTATTGGTGGACTTGGCAGTGCTGGGTTAACGGTTGGACTTGATCTTAGAGGTCTTTTCCAACCTTAATGATTCTATGATACTATGTTCGGAATCCTCCCTGGATCTACCTGTGTTGACAGTCCTGGGCTTTGTCAGTAACCTTTAAGCTCCTGCTCAGTTAGAGCAGAGTGCAAACAAAGATCCCGCTTTGTGACACTCCTTTCCTCAGCAGTCAGTGTTAAACCCAGCTCTGCATTTGAACTGCCTGATGCAGGGCTTGGACGCACGACTGATGCTGATGGGTCTCAAGTGGCAAAGCTCTGCCACTTTCCCTCCCCTGATGGGAGGAAACCACAGTTAGGCAGCAGAAGGTGTGCTGGAGAGCCATGTTCAGCCCTGCTGGAGCAGCCCCAGCAGTGACTCCAACCGTCCTCACACTACTACTGGGCTAAGAAATCATAGCCGCTGCACCCAGCTGGTCCTCTCTGGGAAAAACATGCCCCTGCTTTCACAAGAGATTTGGATACTTTCCTTCTCACAACTTTCTGCTGATGTCCATGTCTGTACTTTCCAAACTCCACTGACTTCTCAGATTGGATCAGCTGGATAGACTGTTAGGTCTATGTTAATTAAAAGCTAATCTGCAAAAATATGAAGGAGCAGGGAAACAATGAGAGATGAACCCCCATAACCCAGTCAGAGCAAAAAGGACACCCTGGCCCAGCTCCTCACTGGGCTGTCACAGGACAGCCATTAGCCCCAGCGTCTAGGTGTGGCAGCCATCAACCAGGTGGGTCAATGGGAATGGCTCCCCAGCTCACCCTACAGATGGTGGGGGTCACTGCCAGCAAGCTGTGAGTCTCATTATGGGATGCAGGGATAGAGCATTTTTGGATTGCGCAAGACCTACTATGGGATGTTTAGGGCAGGAACCAAAGATGAGGGAAGGAAGGGATCATAGTGGTTTGGGGGAGGAACAAGTGTGGGAAAATAGAGGGATAAGGTGATAAAAGGGCTTGATCATGTGTTAACAGGCTGCTGGTCAGCACAGTTGTCTGACCATGCCCTGTGCCTGACCCATGCTGTCTGTCCTGTCGTCTTCTCAACCTCCATTTTGAACTAGATGAAGGGACTTTGTATTCTGTGTGCATGTATATGTATGGGGGTCTACACGCAGCAACTGGAGCAGAGACCATGGGTCACAGGGGCCCGTGTGTCTGTGGTGCAGCAGCTGGAGAGGCTGGATTGCATGAGAGGTGTAAGTACCAGCTACAGGACATGGGGCCGTGGGTCAGAGGGGCCCGAGACCAAGGGCAGCTGGAGAGACTATACTGCATGCATATTTTGTGGGTATGTATCTCAGCATGTGTGATCACTGGTCAGGCCAGACTAGCTGGTGAGTGGGAGACAAGGCCGTAAGCCTGGATCAGATACTGGAGAGGCCAGAGGCTGTGTGGCTTGGCTACTGGAGGAAGCAGGGGGTCCAACCTGGACCGGAGAGACCTGTTTGTGTGTGTGGGTGGGTGATTCAGGGGCCAGCTACTGAACAGACTGGGTATCTATGGCCAATTACTGGCGGGATACACAATGTATCTACGTATGTTTTTTGTACTAAATTGCTTTCATCCTGGTCAGCCCAAGAAGGTAGCAGGATCAGGACATTGGTGCAGCTTGTGTTTGCCCGAGTGCTGTGTTTTCGGTCTGTGTTGATCTGTATGGCTGGCCATGGATATAGGTATATAGGTATTGTATGTGTGTGTGCCCACATGCCTCACAACTGGATGGACGTGGGGACATGGTGCTGCAGCAGCTTCTCCTCTGTCAGGCTACTGGATTCAGCAACCTCCAACATAGACCAGAGCTGTATATTTTCAAATAGCATTCTGTATATTTTTAAACAGCATTATGGCTTTTGTGTAGGAAGTGATTTTCTCAGTGATCTTGGTGAAGATTTAACTTTCTTCTCTTTATGAATGAATGATTTAAATGTCATGCATTCTCTTTTGGTCACTTTTAACAAAACCATGTCACAGAATTATTTTCTGCCTAAATAAATCAGTATAATCACGTGTACTATGTAAATAAGACCATAAACTTCTCCTTGAAAACGACATGCAGTTGTTTCTTTTATTAGCATGGTTGTGGTTTTAAGTTTGTTGTGGTCTCTTTCCATCTGCAGAAATCTCCAGAGAAGGGATTCTGCTCTTTGGCACTACTTGAGGTGACGTATGCTCATGTGACATGGGGGCAGTTCCTTCTCTGGGCATCCTTTTCCTCTATATTCACATGTGGGATGTGCTAAGCCCTGAATCCATAAGCCATGGTCATAGTGAGAAACATTAAACTTTCATATCTCCTCCTGGGAGTTGCAGGCATGTGTATTACTGCATGATGAGGTAACTGATTTTTCACTATACATTTGCTGATCAGTGTCAGAGTTCCAGGCAACCACAATAATATCAGAATTAAAAAGAATGAGAATAAGTGTGAAAATGCTGCTCCATAATTACTGGACTGATACAATACCTGGCAGCGAAAGACTGCTGCAGGCAGTCCTTGTGGGTGGGTAGGGAGCAGGGACTGTGTATGTTGAGGGAAAGGCTTTCCTTATGCAAACTCCCAGAGTGGAAAATGTTGTCCCTAGGGAGACATGAGCATCCATTCAGGTGGTGGCGTACATTTTTTTTTCTCTTCACAGGCACTGAAAGAAATGTAAGGATAAAGAGCAGAGGTGAGCCCAGACTGTTAGAGTTAAGCCAGAAATGTTGTTAAAACTTTTTGAGAAACAGGTTGACTGATAAAGCTTCTAAAAAGGGATTTACAGTAATGAGTGCTCTTTCCATCCCTAAAATGACTGACACGGTTCCTTCTATTCTCATTAAAAATTGGCATTACCTGTTAGATAGTCTGTGATAACAGTACCAGGAAGATAGTGGTGTCCAGATTCTCATTAATGCTAGGCACAATTTGGATGATTTGGTGTGAGGCATAATAGGGTATCTTAGGGACTGAGGAGCCAAGAGGTAAAGCAAGAGTTGGAAAACCCATAGTTGTTTGCCTTCACACTTAACTGCTTCAGGGTTGATGCTCCTTTGTATCTGCGATGATCTTTCACAGTCGAAGTGCATGCAGTTAAATTGGCTTCTTTCACACTATGGAAAGAAAAATAAATCATCTCTTCTTAAAAACGGTGACTGTTGGCCTTCATGTTGATAGCTCTGAAAGTGGCACCCTTGGTTCATATTGTCTATAAACTAGCAAAAGTCAGAAGTCTAGCATTTTATTTTAGCCTTCCGAATTTGATGGTTTCCTTGCAAATGGCTGAAAGTTTTCTCTCACTGTTTATTTCTTCTTTCTACTTCCCTCACACTCTGATTTGTAATCCATTTTTGCTTATTTCTTATAATTCCCTGTTTCTTACAAACCTGTTTCTTACTTCTTTTCCTGATCTGGCAGGACCTTTTTTTTTAAATGTTTATTTTGGGATTTTTTTTTTTTTAAATCCTTCAGTATACTCCATCTTGTTTAACAGCATCTTCTGACAAGGAGTTCAGCAGCTTAACTGCCTTGTAAGAAGAACCATCTTTTGCTTGTTTCAAACCTGTCATCTGTTTGTTTCATCTGAGTCCCCCAAATTCTTGCAATGGAAAAGGCTGAACAGTTGATCTCAGTTCACCCTCTCCAGGGCATTTATGATTTTATAAACCTCTGTCACGCGTCCCCTTTCATCTCTTTCCCAGGCTGAAGAATTGGAAATTTTTTATCTTTCCCTATTTAGAAGCCATTCTATACCTTTGATCTTCCTTGTTGCCTTTGTCTGATCTCAATGGAGTTTTCCCTTACACAATATGAAAGCACAGTCTGTAAGACAGAAAATCTATTAATACTTCATAGCATGCTTGTTTAGCAAGGAAGTAGGTCCTTGTAAATTCTGATGACCCTGAATAAAGAAAAAAAAAATTATGAGCCTCAAGGCAAGAGCAAATTAGCTGAAATGTTACTAGTGAAGGAAATGAAAAATCTGTGACCTGACCCATGCAATTTTGAGGTGAAGACTCAGAATATTTTGCTTAACAAAATGCACATGCTTCTGTGGTTTGTGAAGGAGGCTCAAAAGAATTGTTATGTGTTTATTGGAGTGAAGTAAGAGAAATAAATGCATTCACTTTTCATGTCAGAAGTTAAAATGTTAAGGTCTGTTTGCATGAAAAGTAATTCTAAAGGAGAGAAGAGTGACTATGATTATACTGCATTACGCTAAAGCCTGAGCAGTTAGGATTGTTTCCACAGGGCTGTTGTTTATTGGTTAATGTTTATTATTATTATTATTATTATTGAATTATTATAATTTTTTAACAATGCCAATTTAAGGATTGGGAAGCTGAATCTTTAAAAAAAATTATGCTTCTATACCCATATTACTTGGGATGTCAGAAATGAAAATCCATACTTCGGAGCAGGCAAAGAATCCTTCCTAGACTAGGAGGAATAATTTGATATTCCTGATTTTTCTAAGATAACTGTATTCCTCTTTTAAAAAACTGTATCCACCAAAAAGACATATAAATGGGCATGAATTCAAAAAAAAGAAAAATTGCAGTTTATCTGAATGATAATGCAGTTACTGGCTCATTAACTGGACGTCAAAAGAAGGCAATGATAATTGTGTAGCTGCTGATGAGAGAATTTTCAGAATGCATTATAGATGTTGTGCCTCATCCTGACAAATACAGTTCACAAAAGACTGAGCAATAAGCAGCATCTCAAAGGGGTGTTATGTTTCAGATATTACAGTCTTCCCTTAACAAGTGTCCAAGACATGGCTCAAACTAGAACTGCAGCATGTATGGCTTGAACCTCATACATACTTCCTTGAACTCAGGCTTGCAGATCTGTTCATATTATGGATACCAGGTAGTTCACAGTAATTTTCAGGCAAAATTCATTATACATTCTGCGGAATTCAGCATTTTAGCAATGAAGAAATGTTTCCCATTATATGAGGTCTTGACAGTATTAGTGTATGTATGTGTGTATATATATAATATGCAAAATTATATATATAAAAATATATACAGTACACATAAATATGTGTATTTTCCCCCTCTTCCTACACATGTAATTTTAGTAGCACATCAAAGGCTCTGGACTGTATTTTGAGAATAATACTTCCATACTATACTGTTGTGTTTCTGCTGTGTCTAGCAAGGTTTTTTGGTTAGGTTTGTGTGTACATACCTTCCATTTTAGTTCAGTGAGTCCAGCTGGGATTAAGTACATCTGAATAGCATAGGACTGAACCCAAGTATAGAAGTCTTTCCTCGCACTGTTGTTTGTTCATCAAACTCATGCACTTTGCCACGAGGTGAGCAACAGACTATCAGGTTTGATTACTCATAGCTTAAAACACAGACCACACGATGAATGCAATGTTGCCTCTGAGAGTCAGGCTATCTGGAGGGGCAGGATAGGCTTAGATGAGCAAGTAGCCTATATGCCTCCTACATAGATTGAGTGCTGATGTTCAGTTTTCTTTCACTGCCATTTACAGCATTTTTTGTGGGGGAGGTAGTAGAGGTAAGGGACAGCACTAAACCCTAGTGTACATGGAAAAATAATTATTTCTCTTTAAAAAAACTAGATATTTTTAATACTTGGTAAATCTCCTGCACTCTTAAATTTACATAAGTAAGCTTTTGGAAATAGAACAGCAAATACAATTAATACTCTATTGTGGCAGCCAGCTTTGCCTGTTCTGTTGTTTTGGATGGGCTTTTTTCCCCCTTTCCTTATAGAGTTGTAGAGAATCAAATTAAAAGACGTTCAGCAGAAGTTAATTCTCTTCAACTTTTTAAGAAGTTTGTTGAGCTGGATAAAAAAAATAAATCCAAAGCTGTATTCAGTTACGTAACTACTTTAAACTTCTGTGTTTTCTAAAGATAGAGCAGTGATAACATTTCATCAGTGCCAAAGTGCCACGGTACATTGCTTTGGGATTCAGAAGAGATGACCTGTATCTCTGGCTTTGTCTCCTGAAGTCCTGTTGATTTATTTGAAGTCCTTTGAAATATCATCTTTCTGCTATATGCCTCCATTTCTTCCATCTCCTTATTGGCTAAATGCTAATTTTAATATTTACCTTCATACAATTTGACCTCAAACATGCTATATATGTTTGTAACATGCTATAATATTTTATTTTGAGGAAGATTATTGCAAAGGAAAAGCTCAGATCTGGAAGTGGAAAAGAACGCCTTGTATTTGGCCATATTCTTCTTTACTCTCAACAGATCGGATGAATATCATTACTGTGTTTAGTTTTAAGATATTTCATATGGTACATAAAAAATCATCCTGCTGTCTTAAGTTTGCTAAAAATCAATATAATTTAATGGGTTTCCTTACTGTGATTTTGTTTGTTGTCTCCTTCTGCACTGTGGGGAACGTAAATACTTTTCACCTGGAACAGGAGGTGCATTGTATCATCAGCATGAGCCTGGAAATTATTATAACCCTTACTTGTCCAGGGCCAGAAAGTGCCTTAGGGTCTTAAGTGTGCTGATCAAGCAGAAGTGAAGGCTAATGCATAGATTACAAAGCCAGAAGGAGCTGCGAGGATTATCTGGTGCCGTAGGTTATAGTCTTGCATAGTTTAACTGAATCAGTTTTCATTTGCACTCTAGCAGTGGCTCCCCGACTCTGGATCTTGGCCTACTGTGGGCCCACAACACCTCCTGTGGACCACCATCCATCTTTGTTAATGAACTTCTAGTTTAAAATACCATAAAATCTGGTTGCACAGACTAGCCCTGACCATCTTACTGTAACTTTGCAAGACCGCCATAACAAATAGCCCTCTTGCCACAGCTGTGAAGATAAGCGGCTCCCACACAAAACACCTTAGGAGGTCTGTCTTGCTCTCTGCTAATGACACAACCTGACTGAGCTAGGGCTGGATTGATAAGCAGACCAACCAGTGGTGGGTCTTAGAAAACCTGTGAGAGGCTGGGGCTTTTCTGCCATGTGAGGTGCATCTCAGTGGCCTTAATTTTGAGAGGAGTTGCTTTACTGACTTACTGAAAGGCAAGGCATGGGCTCCAGACGGTTGAGACTGCTTCATGAGATGCATACAAACTCAAGGAGGGGGAAGTGATTGGCAGAAGGAAACAGGATGAGAGGAGTTGGAATAAAACAGTCTCCTGAGTTGCTCGCTGCCAGATGTGACTGCAGTGCAAATAGGCTCTTTCAATGTAAATGGACTGCGACCAAATTTTCAAAGATATTTGTGTGCCTAAAAGCCACTTATGAATATTTTATAAAGCGCTCTGATTTCCACATGAGTTGGGTACCTAGACATTTTTAAAAAAGATTTCCACTTGCCTTGCCATGAACTGTGAAGTTTTAGGAGCCAGTACTTCTAGAGTGGGGCACACGACCAGCAGGTACTGGTGCTGAGTGGGCCTTTTAGTCTGAAGACTGACACAAGAAGAAGCTATTGGGGCTCTGAATAAAGGCTTACATTGAAATGATTGATAACCAGGGGAAAAAAGAGTAAGAAATAATCTTAGGCAGCAGCCTGCGAGTGTTGCTCAGATCAATATTATGTTCCTGACCTGACAATTCTCACAAAGGTTTCTGGCTGCCCCACCCCATGCAGTAAGTGTTGATGGTGATTGCCTTTGACAACGTTTGAAGCAGCACAAAAAGAAGAAAAGCAAAATCTGTTTCTGCTCTTCTGTTGTGGGGCTTCTAAAGAGCCTTTCTGTATCCACTTTGACACCACTATACCCGTGCTTTAAAATCCAGATTGATTTGTTTCTCTTAATGTAGAGGAAACTTGATTCTATCTTGTGAACGGATTTTCCCGTCAGAATTAAGGCTTGGAGATATTTGCTATGATCTAGGTCATGCTGACCTTAATGAAAGACCAAATCACCATGTGTCAGGTAACGTCACACACTATTTCGATAGTCCCCTGCTGCAGTAGTTCCTCAAAAAAATAGTAACTGAGCACAGCATAGGCGAGCTAAAAGACATGCAATTAATTTGTTTCCAAAACATCTTTATTCAAATGTGATTTAAATTTCCTCAGTTATGGCAACGTTTCCCATGATATGATAGAAGTTCCTGTAACAACCATAAACACTCTAGATGGGAGACAAATCTGGAGTATTTAATTTGTTTGGTTGGTTTTTTAACAGCAATAACACGCATGTCTCGTCTAAAATGCAGCACATGAAACTTAGTCATTTGCCACCTACTCTCCCTTTTGTGGTTTTTTTTCCCTGCAGTTCCTGTATTGCATGCTATTTTGTGCAGCCTGTAATTTCTTCCTTGCCTGGGGACCCACTCTGGCATGGGATCTGGGCAGACTGCCTGGGGATCACATGAGGAGAGATAGCAAGTCACTGTGCTGTTAGAGCAGAGGAAAGGGCCCTGTCCTTGTTAGGCACCACTTTCTCCAGCTACCTTACCCTGTGAGCCAGCAGGCACTGCCATGCCCCGTCACATGATGCAGAGCAAGATGGTTGACGGCTCTGTAGTTTGCTAATTTTATTCTGCTTTTCCTGTCGTGGATGTAAGGTCATTAATTTTCTTTGAAAAATAAGGACCCGTGGAGAAAAGAGGTTGTTTGATGCGGGGTGGGATATAGTATTTTTGATATTTTGAATATCAAACTGTTAAAACAAGCTGACAATATCAAATGCAGAAAGCATAAAAATCATTTATGTGAAACAAAGTATTACTTTTGGGAGACGTTTAGAATCCAGGATTCATCTTACAGCCATGTCTGTAACTGTAAGGCATTTTCTTAAACATGTTCATGACAGTCTCGGTGTTTTTATAACCACCTTGGTCAGCATCATGTTTCAGTCTGAGCACTGTCTTTAAGGCTTTCAATATTTATCCCAGGTATGAGTAATATAGAAGCTAATATAATGAATGAAATAATTTCTGTATTTTAAAATTTCTTACATTTTCTTCTACTGTGAGATAATTTCTCAATAATTCTAACAATTTTTTCACTTTGTTCTGTATATTTAGTTGTACTAATCTTTGTATTCCCTTTGTACTTCAGTCCTTAATTATGTATCTGATACTAGTCTCTGTTGTGATAGGAGACTAATCTTTTCCTTCATCCATATTAGAAATTTTCTGTTGACTTCCAGCTACTCTGCTATAGTTTGTTTATTTTTAGAAGTGTTTTTAACCATATGAAATGATAATGTTTTGTGTTGTGAGGTGGATTTTTTTTTTTAAATTTTTGTTTGAATTGACTGCTGGTGGTTGTTTGGATTTATCCATTGAGCATTTTCAAACTGACTATAAGCATGTTGCTCGTGATGAGCTCTGTATTGAATAATAAATTAATGTTGAAAGACTGGTAGAGGATCATTTAAAAATCAGATCAATATTGCCTACAATATAAAATAGCAGACAAGCATACAAAAAACTTATGAAAGAATAGACTGCTGAATAAAAGTTCATTAAACCCAGCTAGGTCTTTTTTGAGATGCTTTTAGAATCAATTTTAATTTGCTTTTAATGCATAGTCATTAAATATATTAATGAACTGTTCTAACTCTGTTTTATTTCTTACTAGTTTAACTCCTGCTAAGCTCTTTGTTTGATTCTTCTTTGATTATTGTGGCATTTGTTTTAAAAAAAAGCCATGTTATTTTAAGCTCCATTCATTAAATCATTTATTGAACAGATATAGCAATTGTTCACTAGCAAGAAATGTTGAAAAAGTGCTAGTAAAACTTACAGTATTTTAAAAGCATGAAGGAACTTACTATGTCTTTTTCAGCTAGGTTTGACTATTGATTTTTAAAATCTGAATAGACCAATATTTGGCCCCCTCTATCTTGATTTTTAATAGGTGTGTGCCCATCACAAACACCGGAGAGTGTCATTTCCCTGCCTATAATCTGCAGCTAAAACCGCTTTTGGAACCCAGCTAGGATCGTAGCTCCTTTAAAACGTACCTGATGGCCCTCATTTTTACCGATTGAATGCCTAGATTATCTGTAAAGAAAGCAAAACAAAAAGGTACTTAATTTAGTAGCAGTACGGCTTTGATACTTGTTGTACACAAAGAGAATTTTACTCCAGGCTTGCTTTCCAAAGTCTTATCGTTATTTTTGTAGGGTGGGAAGGTAACATAAAGTTGAAGCTACCTGCAGAAGAAAAGCGACTGCATGGTGTCTACATATACTTCAAGTGCAGTTTTGCTACCTCAGTTCTACCTCCATTTAGAAGACAACAATTAGTAATTTTTACCTCCAAAAAAATTCTGGAGATAAACACTTCAATGACCTTCCAGGTATTACAGTTGAAAACCAGTAATTTTGTAATCTTTTGTACCATTTGACATTATGAAAGATTCTTTTGAGTTTTAACTATGGGAAATTCCAAGGAAAAAACATTTAACTAACTTTGTAGCATTTGAGTTTGGTACACTCCTAACATGCTCAGTGCAGGACCACTGCACGTATTCTGTCAGATTGCTACTTTTGGTGGGTAAGAGGAGTAAAAATACAGAGGCCAGTTTTGAATTTCTGTCGTTACTCAGCACAGTTTTACTGTCCAGCAATCAGAGAGCAGTGTATGGCGCAAACCTGAAAGAATGCCATTTGTCCGGCTGTACTTTTGGTAGAAATTGGCTGATACATTGGATCTGTATGCTTTCATTAGCCTGGCATGGTGCATTATTATGTCCTCACTGTTACTGCACTTACACATGTGTGTGAGGCTATATCTACAGTTCTTTGATCTAAGGTGTTGCAGGGTGCCGTCAGCCTATAGGCAGTTGGGTAAGCTACCCTGCGTGCTCGCTGTGGAACAGCTTGCTCCAGCTGATGAGCAGCCTGGTCACCAACCACACTGGTTGGGAGAAGATAAGGACCAGGAAAAACAACCTTACTAAGCCTGAGCAAAGCTCTGTCTAGCCTGGTATCCTGTCTCCAGCACAGCGGTGGAATGGCTAGGGAAAATTAAATATAAAAAAGCAATGTAAGAGTATTATAATTGTTTCCAAGCCTACTCCCTCAGCTCCCAGCAATTCCTAGGTAGAGGTAGTATCTTTGTATTTAATAAAAGTTGGTCAATTATTCTTCGCAAAGTTTTCCAGTTGACTTAAGGTTAATATAAACTTCAGCTTCCTCAGCATCACATGCCAAGGAACTGCACAGTTTGTCCTATATGACTGTTTCATTGATGTCCTCTAGATCTTTTATTGTGAGACCAAGGAACACTCAATCCTTGTGCTCTCTGTGCTCTGTCCATCCAGGAGCGCGTCGATCTTCATAATGTTCCCACAATATTGTGCTTTTTCCAAGCTGAAAGGTATTTCTCATGACTCTTCTCCCCACACCTTTTTTCTCTTGTTCCACCCCTTTTCAGAGGGGTAGACCACTATTGTGTGTAATACTCGACGCATGGTCATGCTATGCTTTTACACAGTGGCGTATTTGGTCGACTGCATAAAGCACTTCCAAGCACGGGTAGTTTTCAGTATGGCAGTAGTGGACTACCTGATGTTAGTCAAAACTCCAGTTTGCTGAAGTTCCCAATCTTATACCATCTGTGCAGTTTAGAAGATGAGCTTGTACTTAGTAGTACTTCATGTGACAGTTTATAAACTTTTGGATTTTTACCAACATATGGGCATGTAATGAAAACTATTTTTTCCTTACCTATGCTGAAGCTAATATTTATGCTTATATTTTAGTACAGTAAAATAATTTATTGTACAAGCTGATGCCCAGGTGTAACTTGTTATTCATCAAAGCATATACAAAAGCAATGATTGAAGCCCAAGTTTGGGGACATTGGTGAATTCTAGAAGTGATGATATAGAGGCAACTCTTAAGCATTAATCTACATGAAATGCTCCTGGTGCATAATTACAGTAAATGGAAATTATGTTTTTAAAAACTATTAGTGGTTCAATGCACTTTTATTCAGCAAATAAAAGATACTTGCATGGAACATGGATGAAACTTTGTGTGTTAATTGTCCAGAATGTTCCTACTGATGTATCTACGCTATAGAAGGTGAATAGATACTGTTCACATTATGTCCTATTCCTGACTTAGTATGCTATTTTAATGCGTAGCAAATAGAAATATGTCTCACAAATTCACTCTTCCCTGTCACTGCTTGTTTATGAAGCACTGAGTATGTTTTCAATACTGAATCCAATGAAATTGCTTGAAAATCTTGAAGGCGGTGAACTGAAATTCTTAGGTGAATCATATTCTTTTAATGAAAATTGAGTGAATTGAATTGTGTTTCTTTTCAGGTAACATGTGAAGTGGTTATACTGCCAGCACAACACTGTGTCTGAGTCTTAGTATAAAATGGTACAAGAAGAAGCTGTAACTCTGAAAATTATCATTCAAAGATCATACAACTTATTTCTTACGGGTAGTCAAAATCATTGGTCCTTATCATGCTGACTCATGGCTTTCTTCAGAAGCTCCATGGTGCTCAGCTTAGGGCTCTGAAAGGGAGCAGGTAAGGGACAAGGCAGCAGGGCTGGGGCCTCGCTGCCCAGATGCCAGTCCCACAGCACCTGAGCAAGGCAAGACCAGAGATAGTAACCAGGTTCAACCAAGAGTCAAGATCACAAGGCAAAATCATGGTGAGGAGAAAGGTGCAAGGTCAAACCAGAAAGTCAATCCATAGGTCAGGATCATGTCCAGCAATTGCTGGGCACATCCACAGTGACAAGGCAGGGCTGAGGTCAAGTCAGTCCACAGGGTGAGGTCCAGATGAAGGGCGTCTGTGGTCAGGCATAGCTTAACTGGAGACCAGGATTCCTCCGACACAGCTCAGGCAGGAGCTAAAGGCCCTAGGCTATTCTTAAATAGAGCTCCTGTGCCTGTGGATGTAGGTGGAAACCCCAGGTGAGGCTGGTAAGGGCTGTTAGGGTTTATGAGTGTGCTCAAGGCCCTGGCACATCCACCACCCTCTCCTCATCCACAAAGCCAGTCATTTTATCACATAAGGCTGTCAGGTTTTTCAGGCATGATTTCCCCTTCATAACTCCATGCTGGCTAATCCCAGTCACCTTCTTGTCCTTCGTAGGGCTGGAAATGGCTTCTAGGAGGATTTGCATTGTCACCTTCCCAGGGATCAAGGTCAAGTTATCTTCCTTGAAGACAGGAGTGACATGTGCTTTCTTCCAGATCTCAAGAACCTCCCCTGGTCACCACGGGCTTTCAAAGATAATTGAAAGTGGCCTTGTAGTGATATCAACAAGCTCTCTCAGCTCTTGTGATTGCATCCCATCATGTCCTTGAATTGGACCTTCAACCGGAGCTCTACTGAGCTCTCTAACAACCTAATGAGAAAATAGTATCCTGAATCTTTTGCATCTGAGACCATCTCCAGGCATTCTGATTTAGAAAAGACAAAGAAAAATCCATTGCTCTGGATTGCGTGGTGTGCAAATGTGGAGAGAACAGAAATCAAAAGACAATTTTTGATGTGGAAATGCCAGATTGCTTTTGGAAAAAACACCCTTTTGTTAACAAGAGAGAACCACATTCATCCCTGATACAACATTGCTGATTTTTGTGGTGATGTTGTAGGTAAGACATTGGCTCAGAATGCTTCTCCAATTTTAGAACTAATGAAATTCCTTTTCTGTGGTAAACTCTTGCTAACAAAGACAGCACTTCAATTTTATTACCTTCTCTCTTTAGGATAAAGTCAGACACTAAAAGACATTTTCATATTAGCTGAGAGGCTGTAGCTTCCCAAACCAGAATGGGATGAAAGAAAGAACGTTGCGATTTTGTTGGAGAAAAAAATACTTTTTCCAGGAAATAATCTCTGGGGCTCTGTAGCAGTGCTTGTACAGTTAGTGTGCACTGCCTTAGTGTGTTTTCTACAAACATTTTTCTGTTATTTGGCAGGCAACAAGTATGTTCAGCACAGTGCTAACTATAGAAACATCTATACATGTTTGTAACTGAAGTGGGGATACATCTGCCCTCAGCCACACAGGCAATGTTGGCAGCTCCACAAAACACTAAAAAAAAAAGGCATACACTGTTTTCTTTGTCAGCCTATGAAGTAGTTTTGATGAAGATTCTCTCAGAGTAGGAACAGAACAAGAGTAACAAATATTTATTTTCTGTCAAGCATAAATTTATTTTCTATTCATTGATATTTTACTTTGCATCTGGGTCTGCGTTTGCCTTGCTAAAGATGGTTGCCTCATGCACAACTTGTGCCTCTGTTAGCACTGATTCAGGATTCCAGGACTGATTCAGCCTCTCAAACCTTTTTTCAGTGCTGCCCAGCTAGCTGTCTCTAACAGCCACTACTTTTGCTGCTGCTTGCTTTTACTGAAAAGTGACTTGTAAAGGACCACTTTGAAGCAGTTCACTGTCCACTTTTGCATTACCTCTGTGGACACTGTCTACACTACCCACACAGTGCAAACTCGGATATCTTTCTTCTACTACAGAAGCGGACAAGTGGAGATGGAGGAAGATGAAGAAATCTGTAGGACGGCAAAAGAAAGTCATGATTTTGAATGTATCCACAACTGCAAACCAAAGAAACCCCAGAGCAACTGACTAAAAAGTCTCAACAAAGTGACTGAATTAGGGAGCACTAACAAAACCCAAAGCAGGAATTTTTAAGCCTTGACCAGAGGAAGGAAAGTTCCTTACTCATTGCAGTCCTCTTCTGGCACTTTAAGCAATTACTCGTTTTGTCCCTCTTCTGGCATTTTAAGCAATGAAGTGTTGGGGTGTCGTCTACCTGTCCTGTTGTGTGACCCTTACATGAGGCTCCCCTCATGCTGGCTTGGGGCCAGCATTTAAAGAGCTGTCCTGTGAGCTGCTGGTCATATTCTTTCTCATGCTTTTGCTTCAAGAAGTCCTGATGGCAGGGGCCATACCTGTCTTTGTGCTCTTGCAAAAGCCAGACCTACGGGTGTTGCCTATCCAACTGGCTATTCAGAGACCGGAGTTTACCTCGTAAATCCTGCCTGGTCATTTTGAAGCCTTCTGTTACAGTGTCCAAAGCTATTTGCCAAAAAGCCTGTTGTTTGGGGTCTCGGGGCAGTCTTGGAACATCTTAATCAGATTTATGTGTAGAAAAAAAGGGAGAAAGCATGTCAGTTTTTGTTAGGATCTGGCAACACATAATGCACTAATTAGCCACTGTACTAGCCTCCTATGACACCAGTACCCAAATACTAAGTTCTTCAACTTTGTGCATGGATATCTAAGCTGCATTTGTTTGCAGACTGTCTCAGAAAGCTGCTTCGAGACAAGTTCTGTGCAGAGTGATAAACTTGTGCTGGAATGAATTTGGGAGAGATGGAAAAGCTTAGGTTAGCCTGTGCATCCCACAGCAATGGGAGTGGGGAAAGAAAGAAGTCAGTATGTGTGCTCTTTTAGAGCCATTGGATAACTGGTGGTTCCTAGCTGTGATTTTGTCGCTTCCTCAAAGAGGAGAGTAGATTGAAAACCTTTTTCTGCAGAAGGTGGTGAAATATGAGGTAACAGAGTTTGCTGATTGGATTGGGATATTCAAAGTAGAGATAATGAGTGCCCATTGTAGAGGGCTGAGAAACACTTATGTTAATATGTTTAACTGGTGAGTAAAACAGAGCAGGGACTGTTCTTCAGCTCCAGTGGTAAGCATGGCTAGTGTCCATACACTTAAATTCATCTGAGATGAACATTAAGTGAGGAAAAATAGGGAAGGAAAAAATAACTTAATGTGTACGTGGATTTACAGATTTGGGAAACTGTTTAAAAGATTGACTTACATAACTGAAAAGCAAACTAAACCTGCCATTGTATTTGGTGCTCAGAACTGCTTCCCTGAGACAGCACATTGCTTTGCAACATGTGGATGCTCCAGCACCCTTCTCTGATTGAGAAGGGGTAGTATGTGAGAGATACTGCTCCAGGTCTTTTTTAGTGTAGTATTACTTTACATCTTCACGATGTATTGTCAAATCTTTCTAATGGCATTGAAAGGTACGTTGCAGGGGAATTTACTTCACTGTAAAAGATAACTTGTATTAGCAACTGAAACTGGTGGGTTTTAAGTAGGAATTTTCTTTTTGTACAGGATTATTTTTCTCGTGGAGAATAAAAACTGTAGTCATTCCATGTAGTAAAAAACCCCACAGGTCTAATGCTCTTTCTGCATTGTCCATATTGCTGCTTAGGAGCACCTATGATGCAATTTTTCTTTTAGCTTAGAACATGTTAGGTTCAAAACAGGCATCTTTTATAAATACAGGTGGGAGATGAAAAACATTAGAGAAGGGAGATTGTTTCTTTATTTTTTATTGCTACAAGTACATCAGAATTCATAAAAAGAGACTATAGTCGTGTGACTATTTCTACTTTATCCATAGCTATTTCAGTCAAATTTGGGAATGAAGTCAGAAATTAATAAATATAATAACAATATGACTGCAGTCATCTGGCAATTGGAATATTCTTTCCTTCATATTACTGATAACTTCTCTTTGTATGTAGGAAGGCCTGTCAGTTTTTGCAGAGCATCATGATGTATTTCAATAATAGACTTACAGCTTGTCTTTTCTAAAATATGTAGAAATGTAGTACACAAACTGTAAACCAGTCTGTAAGAAAGGTGTTAAATGCAAAATCTGCTAATAAGGCAGAACTGTAGGTAATAATAGACAAAGTTATCATGGAAATTACATTATTGCCAGTTTAGTGGACTTGTATTTGTCTTCATGTTCACAGTATTAAACCCATTTGATTTTTAAAATACATTCTTTGGAAGGGAAGACTTTGTTGTGTTCACTGGCAGAATTTAATTTTCCCTCCATCACTCACAACCTAAAACCTGCTTCTTGTACGGTGCACAGAATTCATAGGTTCATCCCTAAAGCAAAACCTCTAGAGAATATTTTGAACCCAGGAAAGAGTAAATTAAAATATGACCAATAAAGATATTTCAAAATCTGTCAGAAAATTATAATATAAAAATTACTTTTTTTTACTTTAAATATTACATAATCATAAACAGTTTTAAATTGTAATTCAGTTAAAATAACATTTACCTTAGATGCACAGTAGTCTAACTATGAAAAAGCTTATGGAGCTATCTCAATTCACCTTGTGTCTTGTGCCTGTTGTAGTTGCAATTTTTACTGCTAGAAAAATCATTCTGCTAATTAGCGGTGATCTGGCATGCTTTACCAGCAATTTGAGAATCTATTTGCTNAGGAGTTGAGTAACAAAAGGACTTCCACAGAGTCTGTAAGGCCATTTGACATCCAGGTTATAAAAATATTCAGGGAGGACAAGGCCATCGCAGAGAAACAATTTCTGTAACCCTGTTCAGTGAAGAAGAAACTGAAGAAATTCCTACATTAAAATCCTTCTCAAAGGGATGGGGGAAGGAGGGCATAAATCTCCCCTTCCTTGCATGCTCAATCCTTCTTTCAGGAGTTGAGTAACAAAAGGACTTCCACAGAGTCTGTAAGGCCATTTGACATCCAGGTTATAAAAATATTCAGGGAGGACAAGGCCATCGCAGAGAAACAATTTCTGTAACCCTGTTCAGTGAAGAAGAAACTGAAGAAATTCCTACATTAAAATCCTTCTCAAAGGGATGG
>WAAD01024186.1:9207-36757 GCA_013389945.1 Fregata magnificens | reverse complement strand
CTTGTAAAATGACATCAATTCCCCTTCCACAAAGGGACTTTTTACCAAGTTTATTTTAGCACTGAAAATACGGAGCAGTTTGCTGACATCTGGAATAATGAGTAATTCAAACTCTTATTTTTTTGTTGATTCTCAGTTATTTTGAGAAATCTTAGGTTGTTGGGGTTTTTGGCATTTTCTTTTTTTAATTGGGTCATTTCTTGCAAAATTGGAATTTGTTTTTCTACTTATCTTTCTGAAAAACATTTGAGATTCTCCTTGATACAGACAAAGGGTCTGAGGATCCTGGAGCTTCCTGTTTCTTCTCCTCATCTGTAGTGTGTTCTTATTGTGGCCTTCAAGAGTATTTAAGGATTTAAATACCTTTTACCTTTCAGAGTATTAAATATAATGTTGCAGCCATTAAAGAAATTTATTTTTACTCTAATTCCTGACGAAGTAAGTCTGCAGTTGCCCATATTCTGTCTGTCCTTCAACCTGTCATGTTCTGTACCCAAATAACTTTAATTCATGAACTTTTACCATCAGCTCTGAAGCAGAACTAGAAATCTAAAAGACTACTACATTCCTTTATGAAAGACAGGAGCTTTCATGATAGAGACCCCAACTTAGTGATCTCACTAAGACAAATATAGGAAAAGGCCAGTTGTTACACTGTGTAACAGCAGCTGGTGGACCAGGCACCACTTGATCACTAGTTTTAGTGCTATAGATATAACAAGCTTTGCCCTGTTTGAGGAGTTGGAAGTATAAGTAAGGAAATAAATGGGGAAAAGGATACAAATCCACAGGAATCCAAACTTCATTGATTTTGCTACTCCCAAAAATGCTTGTTTTTGAAACAGTGGTTGCGTTACGGGCAAACAGTCTCCTGTTTTCAATTCTGTCATCCTTCTTGTTAGCTATCACATAGCTATAGATATTGCTGACACTGAACTGTATTAAAATGTTTGAACTCTTGACTTTGGACCTCCACAGGTCTGGAAATGTGAAAGAAAAGAAGTCAGCATCATATGACTGGCCAGAGCTCCATGGGCAAGAGTGTTGTGTGGAATAGCTGGAGAACCTTCTGAACGCATGTACTAAAATAATGGTATTTGGCATAGTACATGGTGACCATGCAAATGACTAGTTTACATGGTGGCTAAGCATTTCCTTTTTAAATGCTGCTTTTCAGTTTCTTTTAACTGTACCCAGTGTTGTTTGTTCTAGCTGAATTTTGTCCGAGTCTAAAACTGTACAGGTTCCAGAGAAGTACAGACTTGTTCCCTAGTTTGGTTGGTCACACCACAAACCATCAAATGAAAGATCAAATGGGGAGAGAGACTATTCATCTTCGCAGAGCTAAAGTATTTGCACCTTGGCAGTGACACAAGAATTCTTTTTTCTCCCATTAATTTCCATGCAGACGTTATAAATTATAGCCTTTCTTGCCCACCCCTCAGATTCCATTTCCTCAGCTTTCTTATCCAGAAGAAAACTGGAATCTAATGATTAAAAAAGTTATTAATTGTTTGTGTTGGGGGGGGTAAAAATTCTGTTCATGCAATAATTGCAGGAAGGATCTATACAATATCTAAGAGGAAAGAAATGTGACAAAATAACTCATAAACTGGAGGCTTTCCACATAGGAAACTGTAGAGAGCTCTGATTTTTTTATTCAGAGTTTGAACAACAGTTACTAAGATATTTAGCAAATGATTTGTGCTTCAGTTCAGAAACAGCACCCTAGATTATAATTCTTTTATTTTTATATAGCATAATACTTCCTTGTATACATATACCTTTGTAGGCAGCCTTCATCAGTTAAACTAGGAAGATGCACCATTACTGTGTAATCTATATAATACACTACATTTTTTTGAGCAACTCAGTGAGCTGTAGTACTCTTTTGAGAAATTAGTCATAGCTACTTAACTTGTCTTCATTTGCTTTTAAATACAGTCTATTTTGATAGTTAAGCACTAGACAGCAGATTACTTTATATTCACTGATACTGAAAAATACATGTGCTTGAATGTAAAAATACAATTTAGAAAATGCCCCATTGCCTGGAAGTGCATACAGTTTTCTGTAGGTCAAAAGAGATGGAAGAGAGATCAGGCATGACAATGTTCCTTAAGTGATTAGAGGTACAAACTGGTACTTGGAGTACCTAGACATACTTCCCGATGACATCTTGGTGTTCCTTGCATTAGTTTTTGACTCATATTTAGATCACCTTCTGTAGACATTGAATTTATTCATTGATTAAGGAGAAAATTCTCCACAGTGTACACTTAATGGATATATCTAAAGGGTGCAAATGGTCCGGGAGATGGACTTGCCCCTCCACTGACTGTATAGAGAGATTAGAACTTCTGCTGTGTGACTCAGTGTTTCCATATGGTGAATTGAGTGGGAGCTTACTAGAGTTAATGTGTATTGTGTTTTGGGGTTTTTTTTCATACAGTGTTTGTAAAAGAGATTAACTAGGTTCATGCAACACTGTCTTTGAGGTCACCCGGGCCTTTTTCTGCTGTTGAGTTACCATCATTAGTTACACCCTTTTCCACAGCTCAGGCTTGTCCTCCTTGGCAGAAGCCCTAACCATGTTCTGTAGTCTATTCAGGTGCCCCTTGATTCCCTTGTAGAGGTCCTTGGCTAGAGTTCTATCTGCACAGTTGATCAGAGCTCTCGCAGCAATTATTTTTGTTGGACTGAGGAAAACTTTGAACCTGTGCCTTCTAGGAGAATGCCTATGAGACTTTAGAGCAAATCTGGGATGGAGCTTGTCTCCAGCTCATGTGTTGAAACTGGACCACAGTTCAGAAGAAAATGTAAGACTTAGGAGAAGAGAGATACTCAGCAAGAAGTATATATGTTGTTTATTTTGTTTAGTAATGTTAATTGCATTTTCCATTGAACAGTCTATTGACGGTATGTATTTCACTCAATTACTCTTCAGTGACAAATACAGAAATATTCACTTAAGCCAGACTACATACAGGCAAAAAATCTGTTGGTCTGAGTTAGAAACCAGTTCATCCATTTCTTGGAAGTTTTTTTCTAAGACCCTAGTGACGCATTTCTGAATGAACTCCATGCTAGCCAAAAGTATTAATGAAGTTTTGAACACAGTTTTTATCTCCATATTCACTTATACACTTACGTGTTATATCTACACTAAGTATGGCAATGGCTGAGATATCAGAGTTGTCTTTGAACAGCCTAATTCAGGTACTGGAAGCCAGCACAGAGCTTCATGTGGGCTGAATTACCCCATTGAGAATCTGAAAAGCTTGGTTAATTAGCTTCCTTGCCTGTCAGTCACTTGTTTCCATCTATTTTCTCACTTCAGCTGGTTCAGTCATAAAACTGTAATCTGTTTTTCTATGGCTGTGAAGATGATACTCACAATTTACTCCTCCATCTACCTATCACAGTATACTTTTTTTTGAATTTTGATTGGTTATGTTCCTGAAGTATTGCTTTAAATAGTCTGTAACTTTATGCAGCTGGACAGCACATTTAGTAAGTTTGTGTGCGGCTTTTCAACAATGATGACGACAGCACACTGTTGATTTCAGTTCAGATCAGTGTTCATTTTGTTACTAAACCTTCCCACTGCATATCTGAGAATTTCCTATGCCCAGCAATCTTTATTTTCAGGCATTTGTTCTCATGTTGTAATTTCATTTCAAAAACCAGCAGTGGCTACCAGTTGGAACACCCTACCCTTGCGCTGTAATCTCTCACGCAAGATCTTTGTTCACTAATCCATGTCTGCTAAGAGTACCGTGACATTGCTGACATCAAAGCAGAATGAAGCACTTGTGATTTACAAAGAGATATTAAAGTATTTTGAGTTCAAATGTTTTTCTGTACACCATCCTCTCTTATGGTTTTTTAAATTATTGGCTGTTGGGAAATGTTTCATTTAAACTATTTCCTATCCCTCTGCTTTGTAAAAGAGGTTCTTCAGAGAAAGTGAGAAATGTAGATTTTTCTCCTTGTTTTTACATTTTTGTATTTTAGAAAATTTTAAGAAATCAAATGTTGCTTTTTGAAACATTATGATGCCATGATCTTAAAGTTTTAGGGAAAGAAAGAGAAGTTTTATCAAATTGAAAACATCAATACTTTTTGTGGCAAAGGTGTATAGTTTCTGCTTTTAGCTTTGTGGATCCATGAGAGGTGAGATATCAGACATGTCACAGATGGAGGAACAGGTATTTCCTGTAATGATGTTATAATTTGTGAGGAAAATAAAAGCATTTCTTTAAAACCCTCATTTTAAAGAGTGCATTTATAAAAGAAGCATTAAAACTTCATGTATTTTTTTTGTGAATAAAATGTATTCCTCAAGGAGACGGATTTCTGTTAATAGGACAATTTCTCTCTTTTCTCTGAACCACTGCAGCATACTGTCTGACTTTTTTTCTGACATCTCTGGCTCTTTCACTACTAGCAGTCCCCAAAGGATTACCTGGTACATAAGTACACCAAAACCAACCATGAATGATCACTGGGGAAATCGGTCATAAACCTCATTATTAGATTAACTGTGGAGAATTAATGGAATTTTAGCCTCCTTTCTTCCTCCTTCCCTTCCAGACCATGAGCACTATGACATCATGTAGTACTTGTAATCCAGGCTATATGATACGCTAGGGCCTTACAGATAGAGACCCACTCTGATCAGATTGCAGCTGTATCTCAACTTCAGTTCCCTTTTAATATTATCTTTTTTTTATTGAATTCAGAATTGGTTTCATTACTCTACTGTGTTTCTTCTGCTCTGAGTGAGCTAGGATGGGTAAATGTGTCTCTTTTTGCAGCAATAAATGGGGGACAGTTGAAAGTGCTAGCATCACCACACAGTATTCTGTCCTTTTCGAAATTCAAGCACAGGAAAGGCCTGCCTCTCTCCTCTCTTTACTTTCTCAGAAATGTCCCAGACAATTAATAAATAAAACTGGATTCATTAAGCAAACTTATTTCTCATGTTCATGTGTTGTTGTGTACACTGAGTATCTGATGCTGTAAGTTTGACTCTAAATTTTATAGATAAAGTTTTGTTGTTTAGGCAAATGCAGTGTTTTGGTAGTAGTGAAAAGTATATTCTAGTAGAGAGATGTCCCATCTCACTACTTAAACATTGCTTACCATCACCAAGGTTAATACTTATAGCTGACTGACAGATAGTTGTGGGTCAGGCTGAGATAAAATGCAGGTCAGGCTGTTGATGTAGGTGAATCTTTTCACCCCTTAATCATATGGCACTGCAAAAGAAAATGTCTTGCCAAAACAGTGTGGCAATAACATGGCTTCTGATGTTGTTATTAGGAGCCATAGCTATTGTTTTACATCAGTAGATCATGATCCCACCTAATTAATACTCAGCAGTGGATGTATAACGTGAACTGAATTTCTTTTTCAGAAAATGTATACCTCATTGAATAGGCAAACATGTTGTTCATTATCATTCTTATTTAATCCTAAATGAAAACAGTATTATTGCTTGGGATTTTGCCACTAATTGTGAAGGCTTTTGGAAAGGTGAACCTTTGCTAGAAATCAAACACAAGCAAAATACATAACTGCAGCAACCTTTCATTTCAGGCTAGGATTATGTTCTGTTAATTAATTTATATAAATTCCATGACACTTTTTTTTTTCTTAACCCCCTAGATACTGGCAAATGTAATCATTTTCATCTGCGGAAGCTTGGCAGGAGCATACCACAAACACCTCATGGAACTTGCACTGCAGCAGACATATCAGGACACGTGCAACTGCATCAAATCCCGTATCAAGTTAGAATTTGAGAAGAGGCAACAGGTAAAGTCACACCCATGTCTGGGTCTGTTTTGCTGTTTTCACATTATCCCCCTATTCATCACTATATAATCCAGTTTGCTAATGCAAAAACACTTAGTGAATTACTGAAAGTTACTTAACAAAATATGCAAAGTCTTGAACAGTCTTGAACTTGTGCACAAGTTCCATCTGAATATAAGAAGGTATTATAATTATTTATGCTGTCAAATACATGTTTTCTTTCATTTGTTCTAAGAAAATATTTTATGATAAAGAAAGTTGAAAATGCGATATAGATTGTGTTTGCACACTCTTCTGTTGTCCTCATTGAATGAGCTGTGAGATGTACATGTGCGCTTTGGGAATCGTCAGTTCTTCATGCCCAAGATCAATATTGCAAATCACTGTGAGAAGATATTACTGCACTGTTTTTGAAAAATATTTGAAACTGCAATACTGATGAATCATGTGGTATAGTTCTAGGGGTCAGGTATGTTAAGAGGAGCTAGGGGAATTGCATAATGAAACTATCTGTCATTTATTGTAACAGCTGAATAAAAGGCTTCTCTGATTGCTTTATATAGTTCTTTTTCTCTTTGCAAGTTCTGTACAGTGCCTATCATCCTGACAGATAGGTGCTTCATTTAAGAGAATTTGAAATACAAATTAGTTCATCAAGTAGTAAAGAAGATAGGTGTATTTTGCTTTGAAGGTCACCAGAGTCAAACTTCTATGAACTGTTAAGGGTCAGAGAATAGAGCCTTCACTGACATGTTTCTCTTGTCACAAAAAGTACATGGAGATGTACACCTCATATGTCCCAGCTGACCTTAATTGTCATGTCTGTCTCACAAATACCTGCAGCCATTTTAAATGAAGGTTTTCTAGATCCGTCACCAACACTTTTTTTTGCAGAAAAAGCAAACGGAGAGTCCATACGAGGACTTTAACAAGTGATGTGTGTTCGGAGGGCTAGCCTTATTCTGCTGGGCACTTGGGTTGCATACTGGCTGAAGATGCTGCAAAACATTTAAGGTAGTCTTAAGGAGAACATTTTACAGTAAAGGCAGGCTTTGATGGTTTGATGCAAAATCTGCATAAGGTACTATTGCAGGAGAGGTTGTGTAAGAGCAGTCATTTATAAGTTCCCACCTCTGCCTCCACGAGCTGTGTGCAGTGAATCAGTAGGTTTTATAACTGATAGTACACAATGCACATTTTACTATCTGTTGAGAATATGGGCAAGAGTATCTCCAAATTAGTTGTAGTGAGACAGCTTGCGAGTGCAGAGCAACCAACACCTGGTATCTGGGAGCAGTACCACTCCAGACTGGGCAGTCTCCAATGATGCGGGGCTGATGTGATGGCTTCTAGGCTCATAGTGACTTTGTAGAAGATGGTTAACACTGTTCCCTGTGCTTAGGCCTCAGCTGCCAGAAGGATGTATGCAGACCATAATCAAACAGCATGATTCATAGCAGACATCAAGGTCTCCCTTATTCAGGAGACACCTGAGCTCTTAGCTTCCTGAGCACAGTTGTAAGGGCCCAGGTTTCTACTGTTGGTTGCTTTTTCGTACAGGCATAGGAAATACATTGGTGTATCTGCCAGACTCAGGAGGGTGTGTTACTGGACGTTGTCAGTAGGTGAACTCAAGCGGGTAAGGATGCTGCTTGTAGAAGTCAGTAGTTAGAACAGACATAGTGCTAGCTGGTGGCTTCTGTAAATGTGTATTATTTGCTAAACACTACTAATTTCTATGGAAAGACATAAGTCAGTAGTTTTGGTTTCCTGACACTTCTGAAGGTTTTGCAAAAATGGTTGAGAACCTGACAATGGAGACAAGCAAAAATACCTGGAATTCTGTGCCAGATGCTTCCTCTTTGTGGTTTGTAGGAGTTGTGTTTCTAATATGCTGGAGCCCAGCAAGATGGAAAGCAGCAACAGCCATCTTTCATTGATAAATTGTGTTGCTGTTGTAGAATAATGAAGGACATTGTATGTAATTTGTTATATATATATATATATATATAAAAAAAGTATGTATTGTCATATTTGTGTTTTGATAGAAATAAATATATCAAATTATTTAAGAAATCTACACAGCTCTAAGTAGTGTATTGGAGGTCTGGATTAATAACAGATGGATCGATATCTCATCAAACGGAAGTAAGTGAAGTATTCTATGAATGTTAATGATCTTTTTGACCTCCGATGAACCATTAGCTCATCAGATAATCTTTTCTAGATTTCTTTAGCCTTTATCCTCTCAGCCCAATAATATGTCCTTTATCTCGTGTCACAGTTTTTCGAACCAAAAAGACAAGGAGGTGCACATCCTTATTACCACGCTTATGAATGCTAGGTAAATGAGGATTAATTTGATAAATTGTTTTTTTTTTTCTCCCAGGGTTAACAAACTAAAGTTTGTTTGCAAACTTCAGTTCAGGAGTGGATGTACTTCAGTCTGTCTTTTAATGCTTCTTGTTTTGCCAAAAAGATAGAGAAGATCATCCATATTGTTAGTATTCAGGGAGCAAGTCAATCATATTGCTGGCTATTTTTAGAGGATTGGGATACACTGAAACAGTAGGAGCAGGTGCATTTTAAAAAACGTCGAGTTTCATCAAAGCCTTTATTAGCCTGTGAAAGGTTAACATGATCCTTGATTCTACATCTCTTTAACAAGAAAAATTTCACTTACTTCAGTGAGAAGTAACACAAGCTACTTTTATAGAAGTGCAGAGCATAGGATGTGCTCCTAAATGCTTAGGGCTTCAGATCAAAATTGCAAATTTGTCCAGATCATAGACAACATGTCTGTTTAATTGTTTTTGAAAGATGTGCAATTTATGTTCCAAATTATTCCATGGATTTCCTCTTATTTTGTGTGAAAGTAGTCTCATACAAATGTAGCCAACTGTTGTTTTTCAGCTGGGGGTTTTTTGTGTGTCTTTGAATAGCCTTTTTGAGAATACCGTTTTGATTTTATCAATAGATAAGGATATTGCATTACCACTCAACAATTGTGCCAAAGAACTAAAGAGAAACAACAAATTCATTGTTTTCAAGTGAGATCAGTGTACATTAGTATCTGGTGAAATAGGGGTGTGCGTATATATACCGAGGTACGAGTCAGACATATTCTACCCATACCACTGTGTATTTCTGTTAGGGCACAGCAAAGGCTGGCTGCTCCCAGAGGGATGGGAAGCCATGGGTGATGACACCTCCCAGCAGGGCAGGGACCTCACCAGCCAGGGTCCTGTCCCACAGCACAGGGTGAACTGGGCAAACCCGATTGCTGGCACCCAGGGTCAAGGAAGAGTCCAGAACACCAGCCAAGTTTGTGGTGATGAAGCAGGTCTGAGGCCAAGCCAGGAGGTCAATCCACAGCTCAGGGTCAGGTTCAGCAATTGCTAGGCAGGTCCGAGGTGAAGCCTGGAAGTCAGTCCAGGAGCCAGGATCAACAGGGTCCACAGCCAGCTGCTACAACACAGCTCAGGCAGAGGCTGACCTGAAATGGGGCTCCTGGGCCATGGGCAGAGGCTGAGGGTGGAGGCTCAGGTCAGGTTGGTCAGGGCCAGTAAGGCCAGTCAGTGCCTCCAGGGCCTTTACAGTTTCATATGATTTATTGCATAGGAGTCATGCTTAGGCTTGGCTTGGGTTTGCACTATATAATGTGTGTTTGCCTGCAGGTGTAGATGTGTAGATGTTTATGCATATTACGAACCACACCTTTATGAACTGTGGTTTCATAGGACTGTGTTTGATAACACTGGACACTCTGGGTTTTATGGCCATTAGTGTACTTTGTTGTGAGAGTCACTTTTAAACTGTGGTAAAAGGCAGTATTTTCAACACCCACTTTGGTGTTTCTCACATAGCTTTTCTATCTTTTGAGTGTATATGAAAGAGAAACATGAAACTATTCTGACCTCTATTGATTTGCAGCCTTATTTCAAGATATATATTTAAAATAGCCTCTCATAACGTTGTTTGTCTCACTGATACAGCCTGGCTGACAGTTTGTAGGGGTAATGACTCACTAACATTGAGTGCAAGATCTTAACGCTGACAAGCAGTTAGCATAATTGCTCTTCTCTCTTCTGGTGCTTTGCATCATGAGACATAGGAATAGACACTGAGAAATTCTTACAACATCGCAGGGAGGTGTTTGTAAGGTGTTGGTGTACAGTGGGTTCTCTAAAATGCTGTCTTTGAAAAGGAGGCAGTATAATGACGGTTTTAGAAAAAAACACTCAGGTAGCAGATGAAAATGAATGAGGTTTCAAATCATTGAGTGGGATTTTAATTTTTCACCGAAACGGTGAAGCAATACTATTCATTACAGGAACTGAAATATTTCAAAATTGTTTTTAAATTGATCTAAAACAGAGAAGCCTCATACATTTCTGAGACTTGAGGCTGTTAGTAAAGAACAGAAACACTTGAAATATATTGTTTGGAACTAATATATAAAATGTGGATTCCTGTAAGTTCAATTAATGCATTTTAAAATGTAAACTACTAATATTTTTATGAACATAGAATAGTTTTTCTAAGGGCTTCCTCATTTTCCTTTTTTTTTTTCCACATAGCTTCAAGGCTAGTAAGCAGGAAAAACAAAAACTAGTTTTGGTCTTTTAAACTTTAGAATCTATTTTCTACTTCGTACACATACACATGGGAGAGGTTTCATCCTTTCTATTAATCTACGTGTCATTACCAGAATTAAAGCCTGTTCTGAGGAAGAACTTAAGTGCCAAGTTCTGCATGGTAGACCATATGGAAGATGGATAGAGTATGCAAACATAAACTGGAGAGAGTCCAGCAAAGGGCTACAGGAGTAGTTAGGGGACTGGGGCTCATGACAGATGATGAGACTAGGGAACTCGGGATCTTTAGCCTGTGGAAGAAAAGGCTTGGGGGGGACACCTAACGTCCACCTACTGCCTGAAGGAGCTTACAAAGAACATGTGGTCAGATTTTTCTCAAAGGCACACAGTGAAAGGATGAGAGGTAATAGGCACGAATTGCAACAGGGCAAATCCTGGCTGGAAGGAGGTAAACAATTCTTCCCCAAGAGAGGGGTTAAGCACTGGGAAGGGCTGCCCATAGAGCTTGTGGAGATTTTCAGGACACAACTGGCCAAGTTGTTATGCTTCAGCTCTTACTGTGGGCAAAAGGGAACACAGTAGAAATACAGAGCTCAGAATCTATTATTAGTCTAGTTAAAGCCTTACCAATCTAATTAAAATAGACCAAACAATTAGTAGTAGTATTTCAGTTACAATAATAATAACAACAGTCACAGTCCACATTATCTAATTAACATAGAAAAGCATAAATACAGCTAAAACTGTTATACAGAAAATCCAGTATATCCCCTTTTTCTCTGGTATTATCCTCAGTCTTCTGTAATCATGTAGCCCCGCAATACAGTACAGCCATTGCCATGTGCTTTCTACTGAGCTTGCAAGGCCTCAGGATTAAGGCTGTCTGAATTTTTTTGACCTTCTTGGAGCTTTGTTTTTAGTTGATGTAGCTGTAACGCCAGTTTTTCTAATGACAAGGTGGCTATAGCTAATTAGTTTTACTTTTCTTATGGCATCGTACAACCATAGTTATTGTATAGATAATAGTAAAGAACAACTATTCTGTGAAGAATGAGATATTTACAACTATAACATAACGTGGAAAAATACAGACCTAGTGTCATAGAGAAAGCCTTAAGAAGTGGAGACACAGAATGCAGTGCAGAGGAATACAGGCATGCAATGGTTAGAGATGGGGCACAGGCTTGGCACTGGAGACCCCAGGTCTATAGGTAGTTCACCACTGGTCACTTAAAGAAATGCAGACCTGGAGCTGGACAAAAGTGGTTTTTAGGGGGAACGAGGAACAAGCTCTAACACATATAAAACACCATATATATTAAATTTGGATATAGCATGGACTTGCAGACCAACAAAGAAAGAGCAAGGTATAAATGCATGTTATCATATATATAAAAATTACCCCAAGGAGATCCTAGATTGAGGAAGAAGTAACCATCAGCATCAACATCAGCATCATACTCCTGGTCACAAAGGACTCCAGATACTGATGACTTGCTGAAAATCTTCTCCCACCACCACTGCCAGGCTGAAGCCACCAACCTTAGGACCCACAGGAACAGTTAAAGCATGAGTCTTTTACCAGAAAAAGGTTTAGAAAATCGGAAGTGTATGTATAACAATTTAAACTGTATTATTACTATTGGGACTTCACTTTTTTAATATAGAAGTATTTATTTCTTTATTTGGTTTTCTTTTCTTTCTTTTTCTCTAACAATTAGAGCAGGAATAATAATGATTCTTTGATTAGACTATTAAGATTTCAGCTATACTAACAATAAATATAAATTAACAGTAAATTATTGGCTTCATATATATGTGTGTGTGTGTGCGCTATCAGGTTTATTTCCTTTTTGTCCATAAACAAGATTTTGAGTGTTACACTTCATATGTCCCTCTGGGTCCTAAGGTGAACGATACCAATGTTACCTCAGCAGAAAGCAAAGGTGTCACAGCAAGTTCTCAGTGTCCCAAGTTCTTCATCAGGAGGAGGTTGGGGCTATATTTATAAGTTTTCCTATCACAGCCTGCCTCCTTCTCTGGGCTTCCCAGGCAAAGTCTGGGAACCACACGCTACCCTCCCCCAGCCCCGTGACCCCAGAGGGGCTCTTTGTCCCTCAGTGACTACATAGGGGTGCCAGCCTCCAGCCCCAGGCGCTCCCAGTGTGAAGCTAACACAGGAAGCCCACAAGCACATGGCCACCAGACAATTGCTGCCGTGACTGAAAATCAGGCCAAGGCAAGCTCAGAGAAGTCCAGAGATCCTGTGTTGAATACAGAGCTTGTGGTGTTACGGTAAAAATCATATTTTCTGGGCTACCAAGGCCCTGAGTGACTTCATCTAGTTCTGAAGTTAGCCCTGTTTGGAACAAGATAGTGCACTATAGATCTCCAGAGGTCCCTTCCAACCCGAATCTTTCAGTGAGTCTGTAGTTTTCTTTAGTATCTTTCCTATAGCAGAGTGCTGTGAAATACAGGAATACTGTGATTCCAGATAGAGAGAAATGAAAAGGTAAGTGTCCCCTCAAATCATATCCTATAATTGCAAATGAATGTTTTTTATATCAACAAAAAATGCTATCAGGTACTACTGAAATTCTTCCAAGTTTCTAACACTGACTCTTTGCTTACAGAAAGGTAACACCAGAAATAATGTAGCCATTTTTGCTCCAACTTATTGATGAGAATAATAGTAATTTTGCAAGAGGAATGTATGTTTGTTATCAGAAGCTGAGTGATTTGAAAAATACATAGGTACCTGTTGTGACTTCATTATGTTCAGGTTGCCCAGTCACTGAAAAAGTTGAAATAGATTACATAAGCGTGATGATATTACAATAAGAACAATATTTTCTGATATCTGTTTAAGAGTCTGCAATTGATTTTTCCCCAAAGGTTCAATATTTCAATAAAAATCTAAAACTTGGATTTCAAGAAACAGCTAAAAAGGTTCCGGTTCCTACCTGGAGGCTTAGAAGTACTGCTGTTGATTCTACATTTTAGAATTGCATCTTTATTATTTTCATGCTGAGTCATTTCACATAAATGGCATTTTTAAATAGCAAATTGGTACATATAGGTAGATTTAAAATTAACAGTTTTGTACAAAAATCTTCTGGATACAGAAACATTTAGTGTAGACTGTTGACAAAAAGTAGGTCACTGTTAAGGGTCCAAAATGTGAATTTAAGAACCTGCTTTGGGCACTAATGTTTGATAGTCCAGCGGTCTTAGTTTAGGTTTTGAGCTATGTCGTGTTTTAGAAAGCGCATTTCACTGATAAATTTCATATGGCTAATAACATAATAATTTTATATCATACATCAGTCATTTACTGGTGAAAATAGACCATACAATATTTATGATACCTTTCCGCTTTTTCAGTCTCAGTTATTGTTCTCATCACACAGTAGCTGCTTAGTACTGTTATTTCTATTTATGACCCCCTATAATGTTTTTAATTAACATTAGTGGTGACTATGGTGTAATGCTACATTTGAAAGAGGTAGAATACGTGTGAAATTTAGCATTAGCATTCTACAACAAAGTAGGAAGCCTGATTTAGCAGAAAAGGAACTAGGGAGAATAGCTTAAAGTAGAAAACTTTCAACTGTATGCTTCTTTATTCTTTGTCTCTAATCTAATGTGGAAAAGTGTTTTTAGAAGATTTCATTCAAATATCACTGTGTCACATACACCTTTATTAAGTTTGTCAGAAAAATGGATAAGTACATAAGTATGGCAGGTCAATAATTTTAAAATTACAATTATTCTTTTTATAATTGTTCTGTTGATGTTGGTGTGTGGTGGGTTGACCCTGGCTGGACACCGGGTGCCCACCAAAGCCGCTCCTCAGCAGGACAGGGGAGAGAAAATATAACAAAAGGCTCGTGGGCTGAGATAAGGACAGGGAGATCACTCAGCAATTACATCACGGGCAAAACAGACTTGACTTGGGGAAATTAGTTTAATTTATTAACAATCAAATCAGAGTAGGATAATGAGAAAATAAAACCTAAATCTTAAAACACCTTCCCCCCACCCCTCCCTTCTTCCTGGGCTCAACTTCACTCCCAATTTCTCTACCTCCTCCCTGCAGCAGGGCAGGGGGACAGAGAATTGGGGTTGTGATCAGTGCATCACACGTTGTCTCTGCCGCTGCTTCCTCCTCAGGGGGAGGACTCCTCACACTCTTCCCCCGCTCCAGCGTGGGGTCCCTCCCATGGGAGACAGTCCTCCGTGAACTTCTCCAACATGTGTCCTTCCCACGGGCTGCAGTTCTTCATGAATTGCTCCAGCATGGGTCCTTTCCATGGGGTGCGGTCCTTCAGGAACAGACTGCTCTAGCATGGGTCCCCCATGGGGTCACAAGTCCTGCCAGCAAACCTGCTTCAGCGTGGGCTCCTCTCCCCACAGGTCCTGCCAGGAGCCTGCTCCAGCGCAGGCTCTCCATGGGGTCACAGCCTCCTTCGGGCATCCACCTGCTCTGGCATGGGGTCCTCCACAGGCTGCAGGTGGATCTCTGCTCCACCATGGACCTCCATGGGCTGCAGGGGGACAGCCTGCCTCACCATGGTCTTCACCAGGGGCTGCAGGGGAATCTCTGCTCTGGCGCCTGGAGCACCTCCTCCCCCTCCTTCTTCGCTGACCTTGGTGTCTGCAGGGTTGTTCCTCTCACATATTCTCACTCCTCTCCTCTGACTGCTGTTGCACAGCAGGTTTTTTCCCCTTCCTAAGTATGTTATCATAGAGGTGCTACCACTGTCGCTGATGGGCTCGGCCTTGGCCAGCGGTGGGTCTGTCTTGGAGCCAGCTGGCATTGGCTCTGTCGGACATGGGGGAAGCTTCTAGCAGCTTCTCACAGAAGCCACCCCTGTAGCCCCCACACTACCAAAACCTTGCCATGTAAAGCCTGAGTTTGATACTCTGAGTTGACACTCTGGAAGGGAGAGCCATCCTGCAGGAAGATCTTGATAGGCTGGAAGAGCGGGCTAACAGGAACCTTATGAAGTTTAACAAGGATAAGTGTAAGGTCTTGCACCTGGGAAAACATAATCCGGGAGTGCAGCACAGACTGGGATCCACCTGGCTGGAGAGCAGCTCTGTGGAAAGGGACCTGGGGGTCCTGGTGGACAGGAAGCTTAATATGAGTGAACAGTGTGCTGCTGCGGCCAAGAAGGCCAATAGGATGCTGGGTTGCATCAACAAGGGCATCACCAGCAGAGACAGAGAAGTCATTGTCCCACTCAGCGCTTGTCAGGCCACACCTGGAATACTGTGTGCGGTTCTGGTCCCTGCTATACAAAAAAGATGTGGACAGGCTGGAGGGGGTCCAGAGAAGGGCCACCAAGATGATCAAAGGTCTGGGAAGCCTGCCATATGAGGACAGCCTGAGAGAACTGGGTTTTTTTAGCCTTGAGAAAAGGAAGCTTAGAGGTGATCTCATCATCATGTATCAGTACTTGAAGGGAAGTTACAGAGAAGATGGAGACTCCCTTTTTACAAGGAGTGACATGGAGAAAACAAGGGGTAATGGGGTGTAAGTTACTCTTAGGGAGATTCCGATTGGACATGGGAGGGAAATTTTTCACAATGAGAACAGTCAACCATTAGAATAATCTCCCCAGGGAAGTGGTTGACTCTGCTACACTGGATACTTTTAAGACTCAGCTGAACAGGGTGCTGGGCCACCTTGTCTAGACTGTGCTCTTGCCTAGAAAGGTTGGACCAGATGATCCTTGAGGTCCTTTCCAACCTGGTGTTCTATGATTCTCTGAAACCCAATACACGGTGGTTCAAAGACAGTTATTTTTGGCCTCAGAAATTAAGACTTCAGAAGTTGGTAAAATAGAGGGATTTCAGTGTCTGTGCTCGTAGTCTTTGTTTACTCTCACTAATAGATTTTTGCACTGATGTTGGGATGTGGTATTCTGCTGCCTCTTCTACCAAGACATCTGTACCTTTGTGATTCTTAATAAGAACGGTCTTTGAAACATTTTTTTCAGAAGAATCTGCTGTTCTGAATTGGACAGGTTCTGATAAGGAGATGTATTCAGAATGAAATTGTGGGCTTGTCGCAGTTCACCACCATTTCCCTACTAGAGGTATATTTACAAAGCCTAGTGTACCAGGGCTAAACTGTCTGTTTTTCAGCTCTTTACAGCAAAGTTTTGTGTTCTCTAAATATATTCTTAAGGATTAGTTTGTCATAGAAGCGGTGGCTACAATGGAACAGTATTCTTTCCACTTTCTGGAACATACATTTAAGTTCTGAATATCTCTGAGGAAAAAAAAAAAAAAAAGCATTGGTGTATTTAAGTGCATGTAAAGAAATCGTAGAGAATAATTAGGGCTCTCCTGGCAGTACTAGCAGAACAACTGAAACTTTAGCCATCATTCGTAGTCACTCTGCACTAGCTACTGGATTACCCCAAAGATTTTTCCACTTCTTTAAATAGACTAATTCTCATAATAGCATCATTGCATGTGCTGTAAATGTATCTCTGACATTTACTCTGCTTTAATAGTGACTATACTGTTCATTCACTTCAATTGTATTTGGAGGTATCTCGATGTAACCTATTTCTTGCTAACTTTTATTATTCACTAGGAAAACAAGCGAAAATGGATTTTAGTATTTTCTTTTAGCGGGAGGTACTACACAAGTTTAATACATTCTATATTTGGTAATAACAAGTATTTCATTGCACTATTATCAAAGAAGTATCTGTCATTTGTGGCAAAGAAGATGATAGTATTGTAAGCGAGAGGCACCTAGAAAGCATTAAAGTGGATGGATTCATTTTCGATTGATTTGGATATACCATAAAAATATAATATTTCCCAGATGTTTGCTTTTTTTTCTTTTTCCACATCCACATTGGATTATAATTGTTGGACCCTCTTTTTTAGTGCTGCAAACATTTCAATAAATTCATTAGGCAGTTTTCTTTTGCGTGGCTGCAATTGCCTTTTTTTCCTTTCTTGATTCCTTTTAATGCTGCTTGTTGGTTCAGTTGATGCTTTCATAGTGCTAAACAAACACCACTGTGTTTTTTGAAAAAAGGTCTGAGACAATAGACTAACCAATAAACGGCAAAATGATTTCCTGCTCCCTATGACTTGTGAGCCTCAAAAAGTGACTGTGGAACATTCTTTGCACAGCACATGTTGACAGAGCGGATACTCCAGGCTTTTATTATCAAAGTCAGTTACTGTGTTTTACCTTTATGTCACGACCAAGGCCTGTACGTCAAAAAACAATAGCAAGGGTAATGATAGGAGGTACAGAGGCTTTGTATATGCCTTGCGGACCAGTGCTTTTCTAAGGTAAAAAAGATATTCAGTTCCATGCCTGCAAATGGATCAGGTACTACATTAGCATCCTGCATCTTGTTTAAAGTCCTGGAGTTATTCTTTCATCATACTTCACTGTTTCAAAAGTTGCTTAGGAGCTTCTGCCCTATAGAGACAGAGTCGTGAAAAGGGGTTGTTTGTTAGCCCTCTTTGTCTGCAGCTTTTCAGTTTACCCCTTTGGAAAACTCCAGAGGTCCATCCAGTGTGGGATACTGCCTTTTTGGTGCTTTTTTGGGGATCTGAGAAATGACCTTGAAATCTGTAGAGAAACACTATTGACAGAAGACTACTTTTCTTCAGCTATTTTCCAATTTTCGCTCTGCTAAATTGTTTTTAGGAGCTATGAGTGATCCCTTAGGTAGAAATAAGGCTTGTCATGTTTTGAAATGTTATAAACTGTGCCTTTCACCCCAGGGAATGCATATTTCATTGTTAGGGGGAGAGATACCATTATTGGAAGTCTAGTTATCTACATGAAGACACTCATATTGTCCACTATTTTGAAGTGAACGGCTTAGCAAATGCCTTGTGCAAGTATCATCTACTGCACAGGTCAATAGAGACGCTGCAGTTCTTGCATGTAATGTTTTTTCCTACCTCAGGACTTCATAGAGAGAAAATGTCATTTACCATTTTGCAGTGAAGTAGATGAGATTTCAGCTGCTTCTCTGTGTGTTGATCTGCAGTAATTTATTACATCTGACATCCTCAGATAAACCGATGAGTCATGCTGCTTTGTTTTAAGAGTAAAATGTGTAGTTTAAGCAGATACTAATTGCCACATTTTCATAGATATCCTGATAATTTTGATGAAATATACAGCTGGCAGGCAAATGTTAATTTTTGTCATGCCACCTGCGATTTTTTCAGCTACATCACAAACACTAAAATTAATAGCTAAAATGTAGTTCTTTTTAGAAAGAGAATGTCTTTTGACAGTGAGTCCAAAGTTTTCAATTGTTAATTATTCCCATAATTAATTGCCTTGTTTTTAAATTGCCATTTTACTTCTAGTTAAAAATCATTTAAATCCAACTAGATCCCTTTGTCCTTACTATCCTTGCTATGTCTTTTTCAGCTCTCTGCATTAAAAAATATTCTCTACAAGTAGGGATTACAGGATATTGTGCCTACAGAAAATACACATGTATTTTGATAACCCAGAGGCCTCTTCCAATGTTTTTTTTTTTTTTTTTACATACAGAATTGCTCAGTCATGTCATAAACTTCCTTATAATATTGCAAAAAGCTTGAACATCTTAAAGGGTTCTCTGTAATGAAGATTTTCCAGGCATCTGATCATTCTTCTGCCATTTTACTGAATTCATTCATGATTTCTTATATCATTTTTATAGCAAGCATATCTGAACATGCTGTTGTCAGTAATGCTCTCAGTGAATATCCTGAGGTAAGATAAAGAGGTAAAGATCCATGAAGAGGTCTTTTTACAAGTCTATAGGTCACATTGGCCTTGTTAGCAGCAGCATCATGCTGGGAGATCCTGCTCATTAGGTTAAGTACCATGAACTCTATATTCTTTCCAGAATTATTGCCTTCCAACATACAGGCTTGTAAATAGGTGGTTTTATTCTGAATTAATTTCCTTTGAGTATTTTAAATACATTCTGTATTGCTGCTCACAAATAGTTCTGTATTTTTCTAGCATTGTTAATAATCCTGTTATTCTTTATGTCACTTCTAAATATTTTTTGTTCTTCAAGTGATTGTCCATATGAACATTCATATTGGCAGTGCACATGTGCTAAATGACTTCAGTTGGGGACATTTTAACCCTATGTGCCACTGTATTCTTCCTCCTTCCTCTATTGTGCACAAGTTATAAGGGGAGAGGTGTGCTCACTGTCTTAAGGTCTCCTCAGCAATCTGGCTAAATTGGGACATTTTTCTGGAAGTTCATATCCTTGTCAGCGGCCTAGTTAGATATTACTTCTAACTGTTTTCACACTGACTATCAATTACCTTTCTCTTTTTGTAATATTCTCTTTCTTTCCTCTTCCCTCCAAACCCTTACCTCCATTTAGCATTTCCCTGAATCTGAAGGGCTTCAGACTGTAGGAAACACCCCTAGGAAAAAAGATAACTCTAGAAAATATAGTATTCCCAGGTGCTTTCAACCAAAAGCACATACCAAGTAGTAGATGTCAAGTTTAGAAGCTCACTCTGCTACCTTCTAGGATCTCAGCTGGTTGTGTACAAGGCCAGCTTGCTGATAAGAGCTGTTATGAAGAAAGCTGTGAGAAGTTATAGTAGGGTCTCCTTGCTTCTTCCCTTAGGAGCTGCTTTTTTGCTGAGGCTCTCACTCTTCGTCCCCACGTGAGCTACATTGCAGCTGCACTGCAGTCATGCCTGTGCCACCTAACTTGTTGATCTGGACCCTGACCCTGACCCACAGACTTGACTTTATGGCTTGACCTCAAACATGCCTGTCACAATATACTTGCCTGGAGATCACTGGACTGTGGCTTACCCTGGTTACTGTCTCCAGAGATGATCATAGAATCATAGAATCGTTTAGGTTGGAAGAGACCTTTAAGATTATCGAGTCCAACCGTAAACCTAACACTGCAAAGTCCACCACTAAACCATGATCCTCACCCTGACTTGCTAAGATGACTTCATAGTTCTTTGTTGGTGAGATCTTGAGTCCTGCCTCTTGGCCCCCAACTCTTGGGGAGTCCTGTGACTCTTGGCCCCCAACTTGGTTCCCCTTGCAGAACAGCCTGACCTTGCTGCTCAGTGACAGTTAGGGAGACTAATGTTTCTTGTATGGTGCTTCATCAGCTTGTCTTCAAATGAATTGTACTTCGACTATTTCTTGGATGTTTTATCTAATCCCATCTTCTAGACAGAAGAAACAAACATCTGCAAAACCATTTTATGGATCTCAGGCAAGGGTTCAGCCTACTGTGAAATTAACAGGGAAGGTGTTCTTCCATCACTATGCACTCCTTTTGGCCTTAACAAATTCCAGCCACAAAAGGCTCCCTCCTAGCTTTGGTGAGTCTACCCCAACTTTAAGAGGTCACAGGTCATTCAAGGAAAGCCAAAGACAGAAGGAGACATCAGAATACTTTAATATCTATCAAACAGTGGCTACCGTGGATCTACAGGATAATGTTGTCATGTTGGACACACAACTCTTTTTCATCTCCTGGTTGTTCTTTGCTCCAAAGCCAATCCTCATGGACTAGCTGATGTTTACTTTTTTGCTCATCTTCTCACCCCAAGAGTATTGTGCAAGACACATGTAAGATAATTTTAATTGTCCCAGCACAGACAAGGCAGCTGATTTCAGGACTTTCTTCATCTGTTTCTGCACATTGTTGTGAAACTTGGCATTGGGCTAGATCTCCTTATGAAGGAACTGGAGGGAACTCTGCATCTCATGATCTGGAACCTGACAGTTTTGGGGTTTTAAATGATGTGAATGAAGATCCTCATGGTTAGAACAAGAGTCCATAAAGTTTCTATGGGTGGCAACGTACTTCTTTTGGATTGATGTGCTAACTATCGAGTAATTCTTGAGGAAGTCCTTCTGCATTTGATTCCAAAATGTCTCTGAGAATTAAGATATCCATTCTTTATCTAATCAGGAAAACTTCCTTTACAGTTATTTTGGGCTTGCACTTGCAAAAACAATGGAGTTCAGTTTTTTTCTCATCTGCTTGCAGGATGTTTTCTTAGCAGACTCGTTTGGGTTTTTCCACTGGACAAAAATCTGACATTTGTAGTGGGATTTATACTTGGGTTTGATTAGTGTAAAAGGAAAACCATTTGAGCAATTACTTCTTGTTTCCTCCTCAACCTTTTCATGAAATAAGCTGTGTTTTTAGTGATGATTCAGCTACAAGTATAGAAGAGGTGGAGGTCAGCATAACCAGTCCCAATTACACTAGGTTTTTCAGAGCAGGGTAAGACAGTGAACGCAACTGAAGTTCTGCCTGGTGTTCCATTCTTGGTGGGTTTTATTTCACAGGTGGCATTCATCTTCAGCAGAGGCAACTCTTTGTAGTGGATATTGAAAAGTTTTTGCCTTCTTAAACACAGCATGATTTCTCAGAAAGATCTCTTCGGTTCTCCTTTATAAACAAAAACCCTTTCCTTCCCTTTGGAATGGTCATTGGATTCAGCAGTTCGTACTCAAAGACTGTGTTAGGAATATGACAGTCTTTTCCCATAGGCCACCAGGCTTCTCTTCAGGCAACCCCTTTGTATTTGAGGTATTGGTTAGAATCGTGCATGTGGATGCGTACTGAAATGAGAAAGAAAAACTACTTACTAGTAAGTAGAGGTTCTGTGAACTGTGTTGCCCTGGAAGATGTTCACAGCCTGTGTGCCTTGCTTATTCTCAGAGCCATGTTTGATGTTTTGTTATATTTTGTTTTTCTTTTAAATAGAGAGTCTTTCAGACTGAGAGGAATGTACTCAATTTATATGGGGGGGAAGGGGAGGTGATATGGGCATGCTGGTACTGTTACTGTTAGAGCTAAAAGGTGCATGTCCAACCTCAGATGCTTGGGCATATATGTACCTACAGCATGGTTATGTACAAAAGCTCTCAAAGAATATGGACATTGAGGCAAGTAGTTTTTCGTTAAAAGCATTGAATGTATTTACTCTTCCAGATTATCAAATAGCTTTAAGGAAACCTGTGACATCTCAGACATGCTACTCAAAATACTCAACATAAAAATATGTTTCTCAGTAAATAGCATTTTAAAATCTGCCAGGGAGTTGGACTGTAAGCCATTCAATCTGTGCTACTGTGCTAATTTTTAAATCAGAATGTTGAATAACACTAAATCATATGTTTGTATAAATCTAAATTATCACATGAACAGTTGTCCTTATTGTCAACAAATGTCCTCTTGTTAAAAAAAAAAAATCTGAATGCAGTAGTAAAGGAAACAAACTCAAAAATCACAGCTGCTTTAGTTCTTGAGGTAGCTCTGGTTGAAATGAAGCTTTGTGTATGGTTATAGCTGAAAGTAAATTTGACATCTTGATAAAAATCTGCTTAACCTTTTTAAAATGCTGTACTGGTGAAAGTAAACACCCTCCCTGAACTTCCTCTCCCTGTATTTCCTTATTTCACTGAAACCTGATACTTTCCTTCTAAACCCTTACCAGAGCCACTAATGAATTCTTTTCAGCCTCCTCTAGTTTTAACATGTTTTCTGATGACAGAGATTCAAAAAGGAGTAAAGAGGAAAAAGAGAAGTGAGAGAGAAAGCAAAAGTCCACAGATTTAACTACTTACCACTTTTACATTCACCTCTTAGTATCTACTGAAGCCCATTTTGTGAACTTAATTTGTTCCTTTTAAAAAGAAGGATTAGTGTATAACTGAAATGTTCAACTGATTTTCATGAGCAGAAGCAGAATTGTGGAGTAGACCCTACTAGGGCTGTTTTCAAAATATAATTTATAGAAGGTTTTGTTCCTACTTCAGAATGTTTTTGTAAAATGTAGAAAAAGAAGTCTCAAAGGTGAAGAGGTTATTTAATCCTTCTCCTCGCTCGGTGGGGGGAGCAAGTATTCTTGAAACATGCTCAATAGATGTCTGTCTAACCATCTCTTCAAATTCTGGAGCTTCTATACCTTTCCTAGACAAACTGTTCCCCTCAGTTTTTATGTTTGGGGAATATTTTCCCTGTTGCCCAACTTAAATATCCCACAATGCAGTCTAGGCCTGTAAATGCAATCCACAGTGGGTGTGAATAAGGTTTATTCCTTTCCTCTTTATTACAGCCTGCCATGCACCTGAAGGCTGTTGCCCTCTCTCCCCTCAGTTATCCCTTTAATAGGGCAAACAAGCCCAGTTTTTTCCATTGTGGCTTGTAGGCCATGTTTTCTAGACCTCTGATATTCTGTGTTGTCATACTTTCTCCCATTGGTCCAGGTGATGTTCTGTAATGTTATAACACGTTGGCAGTGTTATGTTTCTTGTTAAGTTCAATTTGACATTTCAGAGGACCTTGGAATATAATGTGCTATTGCCCTTTCACCGTTGCATTTCCCAAAGTTTGTTTAAAAATCAAATTACTGGAGGTCAGATAGAATCAGCAATTAAATCTGTTCTGTTGTCTACCAGTGCTGGACTGGAACTGTCTTCACTATTTAATTGATCTCTCACCACTCCATTCTACACAGAAGTTTTCCTCCTTTCAGAGTGTAGCTACATAAACTGCTATGCACTTAATGAAATACAGAATATCTTCGTTAAAGGACAAGTTGTTTTTGCTTATTTGCTGTAACCAAAATCTAATAAAAATTTGTAGTATTTATATTTTTCCCCCTAAAGTGAGAAAAAGAAAATCTCTCTGGCACTTTAGACTACTGTAATTTAAAATGCTTTCTTTAAATATTTTTAATACAATTCGTCTGTCTGTGTAGGATACTACCCCAATGTAAGAAAAAAAAAAAAAAGGCTGCAACGCTGATGTCCTTTAGTCGATTACTGGGAAGTCTGCAAGATCCCTGAAATCTTGTACCCTGGAATTGCAAGGACGTATATTGTCTCAGCCTTTTTGTAACTTTAGATGCCTCACTCTTAACACCAGCTAGGGCTTTTGTTGCAGCTGCTTGTATTTGAAGGCTCTTTCATGGTCTTGTTCTTTCGACTATGTAAGAATCTTCTACTTCCAGCTAACATGCATTTGTGGCTGCTCTGTATTTTAATAAACTAACTGTTGCCTTTCTTCTGCACTGTTATTTATATCCAGTGCTTTGGATTTCCTTTTTACTAATGAAGTAATGAAATCTGATGGAGCAAAGAATTGCAGCTGGCTGTTCCCAGATTCATCACTTTGAATACCCAAAACCATCCTGTAAATAACTTCCTCAAGAAGCATTCCTTTTCCTCTGTCATTTGCATTTGTGGCATCCTTAGTCTTTGTCAGATATTCTTGTTAAAAGTATCTCAAAATGCATTTTATACTGTTAAATATCATTGTATTTCCTTCTTTCATGTCTCTGCCAATAAATTAGTGTCTTCTTCAATGCCTCTTTTCATCTCTTGGGACATCTCCTACATTCCTCATGTATATCTTTCTTCTTTTAAAGTACTTTTTTTTCAGTACAATCTTCCAGTGACATCTTCCACCCTATAAAAACCAGGACCAATCAGTTTCACTCCTACTATTGTCTTCCTTTTGTGTGATTAGTCAGATTAGTGCTTGTAAATATTTGTGAGTGTTTGATATGCTGGTCCTATTCAAACTTTATGCACCTCCCTTATCCCCACTTCTCATTTTTTTAGATGGCCATTAATGGCCATTCAATAAAAACCTCAAAAATATAAAAAAACCTACCTGCTACTCCCCCCTAGATATTCTGTGCAAAGAAGGATAAACTCTTTTGAAAACACTAAATCACGAAAGCTGAAGTCAAGTTGCAGCTACTCTATATTCTCAGCCTCTCACAGAGGCCAAGGAACTGCTCAGGGAGATGAGAGTGTCTTTGCCTATGGCAAATGCAACAACAGCAGGAGGCTTCAGTCATGTCCATATAGGCTGGGTAGATGTTGTGGGCCGTGGTCTGTTATGGGTTATGATACAGCATGAATAGGCATGCAGACATAAGCTTACTAAGTTAAGTTCCTTCTCAGTTCTTTAACTAAACTAATCAGAGAATTCCCATAAGGAAAGTAAGCCTTGATTTAGTACTAAACATTGTATGTGAGCATCCCTGCATGGTTAAAAGGGGAAAAAACCAGCACAAAAGTAATGTTACCTTTAAAAAAAAGGGAACTACACAAAAATCAGGAAACTGATTGAAAACAGCATTTAAGAGAGAACTTTAACTCTGAAAAGGCAGAAAGGAGGCATGGAGACTATTTAAACCACCACATGAGAGGCTCAGAGGACAAGTATATTTATTTAAAATATTCTAAATAGACCAAAAGGAAAAGTTGTTGAAAAGCAGAGTAAAAGAGGTTGCTAGGAATAAAGAGCATAAGAACAGGCACTCTGAGACAAAGGAAATGACCATCTAGCCCAATATCTTGTTGCTAGCCAGTAGCTTATGCCTATGAAAAAGTGGAAAAGATAATCTTAGCATATAGTGATACTTTCCCAATAATCTGTCTGAGCACAAGGAAATCTGTGGCTCAGTTACTTAATGAACCAGAATTGATGTTGTTGCATTTAAAAGTGCTTGACAAATTTTCCACCTGTGAATTTGTCTGCTCTTTTTTGAGACAGTGTAAATTTTTGACATCTGCAAGTCCTGCGGCACACTTTTTCAGCTCAACTGCATATGGCGTGAAAAATAGTTTCCTATTGTTCATTTTAGTCATTGCCTGCATAGTTTTATTTGATGCCCACTTAAGTCAGTCTCAAATAGTCTAAAGCTCAGATTGCTGTGTACCTATTTTAAAGTTTCTTCTTCCTTGTTGCTGTCATTGGATTTTTCAAATGCAGCAGTTATCAGCTTCCTCATTATAGGTCATCAAATGCGACTGCTCAAGCAGTAAGACAGTACCAAATCTGTGTAGCATTTTTTAATTTTCTGCTTTTAGCAGATAGGGGAAAATTACTCTATTGATGACTTTACACAGGATAATGAATTTCCAGGATTTAATGATGGCTGACAAGCCCGAACATTCCTGCAGCATTGAATAGGAAGATTCCTGTAGTATTTAGAAAACAGTGTAATATTGTGGTGGCTTAGCCACGGCCCACAGCCAAACTGCCACCCAGCTACTCACTCACTCCACCCCAACCCCAGCAGGAAAAGAGGAGAAAATAGGAAAAAAAACAGGGGTGAGAAAGCTCATGGGTCCAGATAAAGACAGGGAAATCACTTACCAATTACCATTGTGGGCAAAACAGACTCAACTTTGGGAAAATTAACTTAATCTCATGCCAAATAACACAGCTTCGGCTAGTGAGAAGCAAAAAAGACAGATATTAAAGCCACACCTTTCCTCCCACCTTTCCCAGGCTCAACTTCACTCCTTCACTCCCAACTCCTCTACCTCCCTTCAAGCAACATGGAGGGGATAGAGGGGTGGTCAGTACATAGTGGTTCCTCTCTGCTGCTGCTCCTTCTTCCTCATGGTTTTCTGTGCTCCAGCTTGGGGTCTCCACAGGCTGCAGTTCCTGCAGGCATACCCATCTGCTCTGGCATTGTTCTCCATGGGCTGTAGCATGGATATCTGCTCCAGCATGGAGCTCCTCTTCCTCCTCTGACCTTGGTGTTCCCTCTGCTGTTTCTCACTCTTTTTGTTCCCTCCTCCTCTCTCTGTCTGGTATTTCCTGCCCTTTCTTACACATATTTTCCCAGAGACACCACCAGCTTTGCTGATGGGCTCAGCTGTGTTCTGCAGTGGGTCTGTTGCAGAGCCACTGACCTGCTCCCACAGAGCCCACCTCTGCAGCTCCTCTGCTGTCAAACCCTGCCACCCATGCCCAATGCAAACATAGGTATCACAGGAGAGGTGAGGACTGTAATGGCTGACAGTGGTGGGGGAGGCTGGAAGGGAGCTCTCGGTGACACCTGGTGGGTATGCTGTGTTGTGTGTCCTGTGAAACCATGGCCTGGGTGTTCTGAGACCTTTCTACAGCTTTTCACAGTCCATCTTTCTTCTAGTTGTTATGAATAACTTTGTATCATCAGAAGAAATTGGCCCTGATAATTGTTCCTGTTCATTTTATCACTTCTCTCTAAAACCTGTTCTACTGTGACATTGATTTGTATCAACTTAGAATCATAGAGTCATAGAATCATTAAGGTTGGAAAAGACCTCT
>WAAD01024184.1:264292-289164 GCA_013389945.1 Fregata magnificens | reverse complement strand
AACGGTATTCCCGACTAAACTGGGGCTGCAGCGGACCCATCAACATGGAGAAGATCACCCATGGATGTCCCTTCTCATCAGGCTGCACAGCGGTAGTAAAGTAATTGCTGTAGAAGCCTATAGCTTCTATAGAAGCCATGGAGAGAGCAAGCTCTGCTCTGTCTGTACCCACCAGCCAGAAATGGCCTGTGTGAACCACGTTTGAAGCNTACCTCTGAGTCAGAGAAAACACAGAGATTTCAGTGCAATGATCCTGAAACCTAGGAGCTGTGAAGTTTTATATGAATACAAAGTTTGTTCCACACAGAAATCCCAAATAGCACTGAACTTGGCAATTGCTACTGCTGGGAAAATGTGGGAGAAGACTCATGCTGACATGCTTTACATACTTCATCCTCAAGCATACCTGTTTCACCAAATTTTAACTCACGGACACCTAGGCAAGGGAACAAATTGGGATTAACTGCCGGCTGTGGGTTGTGTTTAATTGCTGCCATTGCTGGTGGTGGCCAGACACAGAGTGTACTAAGTTATCAGGTGTCTGCACTTCCTGACCTGAAGACAACGTCAATTAAAGAAAACTATTGATTTTTTTGTGTTGCCAGTCAATCAGAACCAGACTCCAACACACAGGTAGGAGCAGTTGCCTTTGCACATCTCCTTAACAGTCTGCTCTTCCAAGAGGCCTCCCAAGCTTTATGGATCTCAAATTCCAGATGGGTGCATTTAGATCCCGCAAATTATTGCTTACTGATGAAAAAGGGTGCATATTGAAAAAATACGTCCATCATTCCGTCAGTAACTCTTTGATTTGGCCAATATCTTACAGATAAAACACCTGCCTTGAGAAACTTACATTGCTTATTTGACATCCTATTTTGCACTGTGGCAGCATAACAAATGCTGACACAACATCAGAGAATGAGGGCAGCAGAATAAGACATGCACATAACTGGAGTTAGGGAAGACAATATACTTCATGTCAGATTAGGTACCTGATGGCAAATCTAATGTTCTGTAGCTGGTCCAGCTGTTTCAGATGGCTTACACAACTGACATAAAGCTATTTATTTATGTTTGTATCAATGGATAATTCATGGCAGGTCTCTTCAATAATTTATTTTAAGTGCTCTTTAATATTCTTTAGCATTTTATTTCTCTCCTATAATGGTGTTTAGAGATATTAGCATTCAGAGTAAGATGAGGGAAAACTCTCAAAATTCCTTATCTATCTCCCACAACTTAAAACTAACATTCTGCTGAAGAAATAGAGGTATATGAATGCAAAAAAATACTTTTCCCTTAGAGTATTCACTTCCAAGATGACTTCCATGTCATTTCTTCTCAGCACACAAGATTGGAAACATTTTGGACTCCTTTCAACTCTGCTGAGGCCAATCCAGATGTTGAGTGCAATATTTTTATTTTTTGCTTTCTATTCACTCAACACTAGGCATCAGCCAAAATCTGCCTCTCTCCTTGTGCAGTCTTTTCCATTAGTACAGGGGAATATGTAAAGTGTTTTCAGCTAAAACATGCAGGAAGAAAAGATAGCCAGTTTATGTGAGAATAACTCACGAAACTATTTATTAAATACTGCCAGCAAGGCACCGAGTATAATTACACTCAGTTGTCTTCCATTCCTCTTTACAAAGATGACATTTTCTCATTCCTGTTTTCATTTCTGATGCTTTTGTCATAGTCACCAGCAGTGAGAGAGACCAAGCTCGTATTCTTTCCAAATAAAAAGTAAACCTGCGTTTCTAGTGAGAATTTAGAAATCTGGAGTGAGGTCTAATTGATGACTTCTAAAGTGCACAAAACATCTGTTAATGAGTTTCCAATTCAAATAGACATTCTGCCTGAAATCACTTTGTTTCTCCCCCTGGATACCATTCTAAATGTGAGGGAGAAGTAAGGGAACAGGGGAGGAGAAGGGAGGAAGAGGTATCTTGGCTTACCAAAATCCATTTACATATAAGGAGCTGCAATACCACCAGTTGAGATGGAAGGTCTTGAACTAAGCCACCCCAGTGCACAGACAGAAGCCTGCAAAATAAAGGAGAAGGAAATTTTATTTTCTGAGAAAAAAATATTTCAAGAAAGTAAGAAAAGCACATGCTATAGTGGGGAATGTTTTTAAAAGCCTCTTTCAAATCTTCTTGGCAAATAAAGTTTTGTTTGGTTTGGTTAAAAGCAGTGTGGCTTATGCCTTTGGCATTCAAATTTACATGCTAATAAAAGTGTGCTTATAAACTTGAATAACCACACTGCACAGTCCCAAACACTGCACCCCTGAATCTAAAAGCTGCTACTGCCAACATATGTATATTGTCCAGATCTCTCCATCTGCAGTCAATTACTTTCCTTACTATGACCAAAAATCCCAGTCCTTTACAGCATACTCCCAATTATTAAACTGCAGTTCTGCTCTCTAAAAATCACAAATTTTTATCGTCTTCCCAATTCCATATCAAATGCATTCAGTCTAATTATGGCTTTTCCATCAATTTGCAAATCTTTGCAAATCCACGCTGCATTCTGAGAATGAAGCTGAACTTCCTTCATTTCGCTGAACATCCTCAACAAAGAGAGCTGCAGACTAAGGTAACTGCTCATTTATACCTGTGCAGCCCCGTTGGCTTCAAATTATACTTTCTGCTACCCATGTATAACTCAAATTTCAGTGCTTTATTATTGGTGCAGTTGATCGGAACATATTAAACTGTGTTGACAATGCACAATGCACAAGAAGAAATAGGTTGGTTTCCTCTCTCTCCCTCACATCACACCAAAGGACAAGGATTGTTACATAAAAAGCTGCTTTTTTCCAGATCACTTTGCACACTCTGTATGCAGTTTAAAGAGCTACCCTTTGTGCCTTATGATTGTGTTGTCCCTACTGAAAGCAAAAAAGTACTGTTTTCCCTACTGCTGCATCCTACCTAACCTGGAAAGCCCTAAGGGATGTTGGAAAACATAAGGTAGAAGTTGCCTTTACTTAGCCAAATCAGAAAGAGAATAGAGATTGATTGGGTCATTGCTAACTGTGATTCCTCCAGACTCAGTCCAAGTTCTTCAGAGACATAGCAGGTTTCTACAGTGTCAGAGCTTAATGCCCACTGTCTTTCAAAACTCACACCATACTTGTTATATACAGATACACAGAGAAATAAATAGAGAGGGAAAGAGATGAAAATTCTGATAACCTTCAGATAACATCCTTCACATCACTGAGAATTTTTTTCAGGCTTAGACTTCATCATGAGAGCTTATAAATGCCTTTCTATGTGAAGTTCCAGCTGAAGAGACTGAACATCTGAATAGCTTTATTTTCTGGTAGACATGTGGATGGCAGAAAGCCTGCTAGTACTCAGAACTGATTTAATCAGTTTTCAGACAACAAAGAAAAAAAACACAAAGCAGACCCAAAAAATCACCCTGAAGAGATACCAGAGCTTGTCACCAAAGCAACACACTTCTGACAAGAACCAGTGGGCAGTGACATGAGCTATACTTGCCTAAGACTGCCTGGGGACTTTTACAAACCCCTGGATGCTGGGCATATAGAGAAAGTCAACAAATTAACAGTGGCATAAGAAAATAAGGAATCAGGCCCAATACATTGGAAGCTCCTGGCATTTTTACAACATTTACTACTAATCCTATAGTACGTCTGATTCTAAGTGACAGCATGTGGCATTATCATAAATGTCAGTTGCATTATTGTTGCCTCTTCTACCCCCTAATCTTAGGGAAAGCAGAGCTGTTAAGATGTTGGAAAAGAGATAGAATATTTCATCCTGATGTTATGGACATATGATCACTTGTAGCACTCTGTTATCATGAAGGGGAAAAGAAGCCCTAAATCTTCTGAGCCACTCTCATAAGATTTAGCAAATTNCATACTGATGGGTCGTTTGAGGGGCTTAGAAGAGATTACACAATGTGATGGGATATCGAGGGTTTATCTGCATGTGCTGAGTGACTTATATGAGTCATTCTAAAAACTGATAAAACCTGACTACCATGCCATCTTGGACTGTACTATATATACATATACACACCAACAGTTTATTGAAAAAAAAAATCAGAAAAATCTCTGACACCCTGAAATTATAATTGAGTTTCTTTTACTTATCCTTTTTTTCTCTAAGAAAAAAAATATAATTAATAATGTCTGTGGAAAGACTCTGGAGTCTTTAAAGAGTTCAGAGGAAAAGGAAAAATTATGTCGCTAGTAGAACTACAGTGTGACAAACATCAGAACAGACCAAGATGCCTGAGAGCGCTGATGAAATCCTTTAGCCGGACCAACTATATTGAGAGCAGAACACACAAAACTAGTGACAGTTCCACCATTACACCTGATGCCGTTGTTCATTGCAGCTCCTAGATGGTTTCTGGGACCACCACTAAGGATAACATACTGATCACCCCCTCCCAGATTAACTAGGAAAAAAAAAGGATGATTTGTGGGAGTGAAAGACTGGTAACCTTTTATTTCTTTTACTCAGAAGGGCCTTTTCTCATTCTCATGTGCTTACACTCCAGGTAAAAGCAGCGTCAGCATTAAAAGCATAATGCCAGTGGCACACAGTCTTCAGAGAGAATAGCATTAGCCAGCTTCAGTAATTTTAAACTTCAGTTGAGCTTAAAATTAATTTAAGTTAAGCAAATCTAGGGCTTGTAAAGCTACTAAGGGTGTGCTCTTGACTGAGTCTCTTTGGGAGATCACAGGCATTGGCTGTAAGTTAACATTTTTGACATTTACCAAACATCCTGTTAAAGCTTCTTAAGATTAGGCAGTTCATGTTACAATCAACTTTGTTTTAAAAAAATAAAATCATTGTTTGAACACCAACCTTTGCCCTGAGGCACATCTGCTGAGGAAGAGACAAAAACAGGTTACATCATCTTGTTAGCTTAAGATGGGGCCCTCAAAATATATATCGAAAACAGAATCTTAAGAAATCACATATTTTATTTTTATTATTCCAGGAATACTGAGTTGGCATGCTTGTCCTTGAACTTGTAGTGCCAAAATTAATACAATTATGCACAAGAGCCTTGTTTTATACAAAATACAGTTTATATTTTCAAAATATTAATACTTGGCACACGCAGAAGAGCTTTCACCATGGAAGAATTTCAGCTTGCCACACAAACAACTAAGCTTACTGAATAACCCTACAAAGGAAATACAAACTGTCCCTATCCAAAGTACGTATTAAGTGAACTTCACAAAGAATAGAAGGTTCTTCTCGCACTTTCACCCAAGAAGAAACAGAATTGGGAAGGCAGACCCAACTCTCAGGGATACTTCAGTAATGGGTCCACTATTAGCACGTTGTTGAATGCTTTGATCCAGATACATGTCTCAGCACCTTGCTGAAGTGAGGTCCTGATCACCGTGTCCATGCTATCACTTCTGCCCTTCCAGCTCGACACAGTCATGGCAGAGCTGCTCCCTGCACAAAAGGAGCAGTGGAGGCTGTAGACCACCTTTGACCAACACTCATACCTGCCATTAGCACCTACAGCAGAACCACTACCGATCAAGGGCTGATGTGACCCAATTTTGGTGAAAGTGAGACTTCACCTCCTTGCTAGCCACTGCAGGGTCATGAAGGTGCTGCTCTCCAGCCTTTCCCCCTGACAAATGCTCCTCCTTGCCCCTCCAGCCAAGAGTGCATGCATGGGCTGCTTCGTCTGTCACCTGAGCTTGGGAAGCGCGAGCAAGTCAGTGAGCAAGATGAAAGGGAAAGCATGGTCACTCATCTTGAAAGAACTCATTTCCCTTCCCAAATTCATCTTCCTCAGTTCATCCATCTTCCTGCCACCCCCCATTTTGAGGTGAGGTGCCTTTCTTTCCTTTTTCTTCCTCCCTATCACAGTCAGATTATCTGACTCTTTCATTCCCCCTTTTCAAGCATAACGTAATGCTATACCCAGGGAACATTTCTTAAAGGGAAGAAAACACACCTCATTGTGCTGCAGGGATAGTAACACACCTGTCAGTGCACCTCTTGTGAGGCAAGACTCTTGCCTCTCGGATAGATTTTAGCTTTGGAGGAAGTTTACAGGAGATAGTAAAATAACTGCAGGTGAGATTTCCAATGACAAAGACTTCCTTAGACCTGGCTGGCTGATGCAAATCACTGTGTGGCATTCTGGTGACCCTGGTATTGACTTGAAAAGAGAAACAGCCAGTTATTCTTTATTCACCATTTGGTAAGATTTAATACAAAAAATACCCCTGGGAAGTGTATCTCTGCATCCTCAGGCACCCACAGGGAACTGCCAATGCCTACTTGCCCCAGTTTTCAAAAATTCAGAATTTCAATGCCATTTTTATTTCCATGAAATCTTCACCATTTTCAGCTGTTCAAATATCACTGCTGCAATAAAATACTGGCACTGCAATGTTCCACAAGAGCCTTTTAAAACAACTGAATTAAAAGGCGTTACACAAAGGGCATTTTGTCTCATTCAAATGAAATCATAACAAAGTTAATCCCAGGAGGAAAAATACATCTCAGACAAGAGCTTTTAAAGTGAATTTAATTTTTGTATGTCCGGTTGACATCCAATCTTTTGTGAATTAAGTGAAAGAGCTGGTTCCTCAGAATAGACTCGCTTTTCTTATGACCATGATGGAGAACTTTTTGTGTCATGATAAACTGTTGCCAGGTAATGATAGTTAAACCTGTAGCCATGATCATGACACACACCATGGGGCTTATGATCTGAAAAATTCACATGCCAAAATCTTCAGAATTAGATGCAATAAGTTAAGCAGATAAATCCAACAGACTGGAAGAGAAGACACCCAACATTTTTTGGCTTCCAGCCATCGTGTTGGCCTACCTGGCTCCCTCATGCTCACCCAGAGAAGCAGTGAGTGGGTTAGGTACACAGCCCAGATCTCTTGGCCCCATCTGGCTGGTGTCAATCTAGAGCTCCATTGAACAGTGCACTCAACAGGACAAAGAGGGTTTTTTAAAGCTTATTGTGCTCCTATGTGCACCAATAATTCTGATGGAAAATTAAATCTCTCTCTGAATATGCTGCTGGGAGAGCAATCCAAAGGGCATGAAGATCTTATGAAGCCACCCTTGGTGTTTTAAAGAATCTTCAGATTGAGGTTTTCCATGAGAGATAGGTGCTTGAAAATACACGTTTCAAAACCTGGCAGAACATCCCAAAACACCTTCCTGCAACTTCAGGCTCCTGAACACTATGTGAAACTCTGGCCCTCAAACAGTGAGGCATCAAGTAGCTTGTCCAGATAACTTAGCTACTTTTCTGGAATAGGCACTTTATGATAACATCATTCTGTAAGATTGCCAGAAGCTTACGCTCTCTTATTCTCAGGATAGTTGGTCCAGGATTTCACTCAAAACAGCTGCTCCTCCAATTCCATTTATTTTTATTTTGCACTATATCACATGTATTAAAAAAGAAATTAGAAGTCTGAAGACTTGGAAAAAAAATGCTAAATAAAGCAGTATTAAAATAAGAAATTACATCCCCACAAAAGTGCTCCAAATTAATCAAGGAAGATTACCTAAATTCTAGTCCTACTTGATACTGATGAAAGCTTGTTGATATGTGATGCCTGTTTAATGAACTGTGAGATACGAATATATTGCCTAAGTCCATTTCTTACTGCATATATGTAGGTGTTGCACAGCATGCTATGACAATAGCCATGACTTAATACCCTGGTTGGAAGTACATCTACACAGCCAGCTGATTGAATTACTGTTCAGAAATACTCTAACTAGCCTTAAATAAGAAGCAGAATAAATCAGGCTTTGTGGAAGTCCATTCTGTCATGGCTAGGTGCCTTCCAGTACTGAGGTTATATTAAGCTGCCTTGGATATTTCTAGTCTAAGATGCAACCTGCAATGTAGACATAGTAATGAAAATGTTGGCAACATGAAGGCACAAAAAGTGAACCACCTGCATATCCTCAGAGTCAATCCTCTCAAACTAGGCCTCAGGCAAGGGTACAAAAGCAAGTACAAAAGTTGGTGGAGCTTTCCTTCCTGGCAACTTTCCAGGGGCATTTCACCCACCCACAGAGACCCTGTGCAAGGGCTTCATCTGACTCTAGACCCTTTTACCCTAAATGAGGAGAAGATGTCAGTGTCCTGCACTGTCAGTTAGGCACTTTTCTCTTACAGCAAACTCTTGTAAATCAGTAGTCTCCCAGTCTGATTCTTCAAAACTATCATGTACAGGTGCTTATATGACTCAGTTCATGCTGCTTCACCACTAGACAAACATGCCATGTAAATGAGACTATTATACCAGGCATCTTACTCTACGAAAGGCATTCTAGTTTCAGATACTCCTTTGGCTCCCTGCATGCTGGAGCAGCTTGGCACTACCTGGAGTTTCAGCAAGTGATACAATTCTCAACTCATTTCATCCTGAGCTTACATGGTGATGGACAGTCAGCCTGTAAGCCTAGGAAGCAGGAGGGGAGCTTGTTTGCTTAGTCTGAATCTCTAGGGTACGCTCACTGCTGTTCTAATGTAAATGTTTATGAGGGATGCAATAAAATATTAAACTAAATGAATAATTGATATTTACTTTATAGTAATTCAGATCCTTGCTTGTTTGAATAAAATCCATTATTTACAATATACTTAACCAGGAGTGATTTCTCTTTGTTCATGCCACTTACTAATTACTTGTTCCATCTGACACATTTTCCAGAGCCATATTGAGATGGTTATTGCATGCCAGTGTTTAAGGGCTTAGTATCCATTTTCCAGATATCCTGTAACACGAAAAGAAGAGCTTCACAAACATATTTCTTGCATGGTAGATGATCTTTAATGGGTTTTTGATATACACAATCATTATCAAGATGTAGGTATATTAATTAAAGCTGAATGATGGAAAAAGATCCACAAAACGTTTTATCTAGCACGCAGCTTGAATTCAATACACTGGGTTTGTATTTACAATCTGCATTATGCACGAATATTGAGATGATAATTTCATTAAAAAATGCTCCCAAATCTTAAAAACTTCATACCCAAAGTGCGTTATCCAGAAAAAAAATATTCATTTGCTAAAAGGCTTCAGTCATCCAATTAAAGAGCAAAAATTGAACCTCATGATTAATCTGCAAGCCCTGAAAAGTGAGTAGTTAAAATTGACAGTCTACGAACAGCACACAGCTTGAAAATTATCCATCCAAAATATCCAGAGCAAATTTACAAATTCCAAATACAGGTAATGCAAACAATTCACCCCTGTTCCGATTAATTATGCAATCAGTTCAATTAGTACAGTCCAATCTCACACATCAATTCATGTTACTTATCAACAATCCACTAACACGCCACTAAGCCCAACGCACACTCATGTTTTGTTCATACTTAGGTAATTACGGAATGCACGGTGAAGAAGGAATCCCATTTCCCTTCTAAATGCAGGCGTGCTTCACATATCAACTTTCACGACCTGTCTTTTAACACTGGGGTGTGAGAAAAAACACGAAAAGAAGAGGAGAAACACTGAATGTGAACTGCTGCCAGATATTCCACCATCAAATTACGCTGTGAATCTGCCTTGCAAAACTAAAGAAGAATGTTATAATACTGTTGTAATAAACATGACATAATTCAGACAAAATGCTTTTTGCAAATTAAGTGCCAAATGTCTCCTCCTTGAGACATAATAAATGCAGTTGTGGAGTAGTTGAAAGGCAGGCTGCACGCATTTATCCTCTTGAAGAATAGCTTAGAAGAAGGGTTCCCAATCAACAAGAGGATATCCTGCGTGCTAATTCTTATTGATATATTAAAAACTAAGTGAATAATTGCATTTATACTGGCAAAATATCAGTCAACTTCTCTTGCTGATGCTTTATGGGTAAGCAAGGGGGACTTGTATGATTTTGTAGTGTTATGCCAGTAAAATCAGTCTGGAAATATAAAGTGCCAGATTGCAATTTATAAAGTTATTTCACCTCTCAGTGACCTCTGAAATTTTGCAGGAAGTTACTGGAAAGTTGGTATGCACAAGAAACGGTGGACTGAACTTACAGAAAAAAATCACTGATTATTTCAGTGATCACCTAGAAGAGGACATCCGACCCGAATCCAGCTTCCTTTTAAGCTCATCTGAACACAAAAATAATTACAAACATATCGCCATTGAAGAAATTTTTGCTTCCATTATTGACTTTTCAATTTTCAAACTACTACTCTTGGGGTTTAGCCTAAGCCACACCTGCATGTATGTGTTTTTTCCCTGTGCTCTATCTTTTTATATATGGGGTTTTAATAGACATGCTACATTCCTTATAGATTTTGTCTACAATTTTGCAAAAGAAAATTTCTATTACTAAAAGCTACACCCTTTGTACCTGCAGAGGACACAACACACAATGCTCTTACCTATTTATTATTATTATATTATCCTTAATACGCACATGGAAAAACTTAATCAAATTCAGCAAGATAATACTGGAACTAACAAACCCTATATTTCCAACCCTTCACTCCAGTCCTGTGCTGTTTTCCATGCACGTAGAGGAGCTTTAAGGTAGGATTGATAGGACTTTAGCCATCTATGACTTAGAAGTATGAAGTACTGGTCTATAGACTCTATAGAGTCTTTTACAATCCTTTGAAAAAAATAGGAACTTTTAAAGCATGAATCACCTCCCAGAGTAAGCATCCAGATGGGCCAAGTGAATTGCCTTCTGGGAATATCTATTTCTCTCCACAGATTTCAAGACAGTTGGGGTGTCTACATTGCAAAAGCCTAGGTGCGATGAAAACTCCTCACTGGATTTCATTTTTAATTAAAAAGAAAACAAAAGTCTTCAAGAAACAATGTGTATCCACATATTACGAGCCTCTGTCTAGCAGTTTAACCTAAATATTAAGTCAAGATGGACAATCTAAGACACGGCAAGAAATAATGCAAGTAAACAGATAGAAAGTACAGTGCCATGAATATTTCAATACCAGCCCAAAATAATGTGGCTTCTTCAGGAGACCATCTAAACTAGGCAGCATCACACATTATGTTCATACCTGCATTTTAACTCCAGCAAAGTAAGAGGAAAGCATTTCAGATTGAACACGACCCTACCAAAGCCTTTCACACAAAATCCAAACAAATTGAAACTCGAACTCTATTAGTTTTTGCAGGTGCTTCTGAATTTTCCATTTTGGAACAGTGCCAAGATCAAAAGTATCAGACATCCCAAGAAGGGATTTTTCTCATGGCATTTAACAGCCTGGATGAAGCCAGGAAGTCACAAAGGCTTGAATAATCTCAACTTTAAGTTGATTTCAGCTTGCTTTTTTTTTTTTTTTTTCCTAGAGCCAAAGGATTCTAAGTTCTGGCAGTGTCCTAATACACTGGTGAAATTGGAGTAATTACTTGAAGTGAAGTACTCCAGCCATTAGGGTTCCCATATCAATGCAGGATCAGAAACAAGGGAAGAGATTATTCATCCCTCTTTTCTGAGGAGCATGTGTGTCCTTCCAGGCAGCAATACAAAGGGAGGCCATAAGCCTGGAAACACATATGAACATTGCTTTCCAGAAACGTAAAAAAGCTTTCCACCTGCCAAACATAAAAAACCCCAGCTATACAATGTACTTTCAAGTCAAAGTGCCTGAAGGTTCTCTGTGTCTGTTTTCAGACCCATTAAATCAAGGTCTGATTGATTTTGGTTGCTTCTTTAAATCCTTGACTTCTTAAATGTCCAGGTATTTTCTTTTTACTGCTGCATTTTGGAGTCCACCATCCTTCGGAGAGGCTTGACATGGATTGCTCCAGACTGCAGTTAAAAGGGGCAGCACTACCATGGATTGTGTGGCCCTGCTATCTTCACAAACCAGCTTTCCTCAAACTGTAAACAAGAGCTTGCTGAGGATTTATTAGTGGATGTGCAGAGTAAACAAAAGCCTACAAGGATCATGTCAGATTACAGTACCTGTGAGCAGTGGTTTGCAAGGCTTTCTGAAGGAACCTACTGCATTTGTGAAATATTGCAAGCCTGGCAAAATCATGCAATGATGAGAGCTTAGAGGATACTGAGTAAAAACTTGACAAATCACTCTACATCCTCCACAGATATAACATGCTTAGTGATATCTGAATTTTTACATTACACCACTTTAAAATGACTAGTTGTAAACATGACTAAAACTAAAAGGATTAACATTCCTTAGATATTTCACCTAAATCAGCTACTCCAAAGGAGGCATTTAGCCCAAGCATTTGTCATGTCTTCAACTTTCCTCTGTGACACAACACTCAGAAAAAATGAGAGGTACTTTTTAAAATTTGTAGGTTAATTTAGTGCTTGTGAAAATGAAGGATTTACAACCCTAATTAGAGCCAAACACAGTACACTGCAGAAATTTACATTCACAGAAGACAGCATAGCATTCTTCGGCTCTAACTTGAAACATCCTATCTCCCTGGTCCTTCCTCAAATCAATGTTGTTGGCTAAAGAATCATGAAAATAGTGCTCACAACACATTCATGTCTTGCTCACACTTGGCAAATGCTCAGTGAAGAAGGAACTACCTTTCTCTTTAAACACACCTTCTCAATTAAGGTGTGCCCCATAGATCACCTTTCACAGACATGTATATTTGTTCATTTGCTTTCTCAAGGAAGAGGTTCCAAAAATGAAATCCATGTTAGGGAACATGTAGAGGGCTTGCCCTGAAAATACCATATAACCCCCTCTCATGCCTCCCCAGCACTGGAGCTGACCTGAACAGAATAATTTCAGACTATTTTCTGGGAAATGCCTTAAACTGTGACCCGTAGCATGATATTGACATAACCTATGTCTGCTCTTTGGGGTCCAGAAGCATTTCCCAGTTTTGGTGACCATCATTCCCCTCCCCACACACACTCACATATCCTGGTTCCCATGTAGAAATACCGCCCCGAAAAAGAACATGCCAAAGTGGATGTCATTGACTTCCACTGGGAAATTAAGATGAAGGATACCGGTGGATTGGGAAATGAGGACTAGAGAATCAAATGTTATTTATTTATGGATCAAATTATGAAAAGACCAGCGCAAAAAATCCCATGGATTCATACTATGTTTCCCTGAGCTCCAGATACCCATAAATCTAAGGAAATAGTTAAAAATTTGGTCCATTTCTGCTGCTGCTAACAGGGAATCCACTCAGAAACCCTTGTTAATTTTAGAAAGGATCTATATGCAATAAAGCAATACAATCAGTGAGAGCAAAAAAGTGCAAAAAAGAAATTCTTCAATCATTTTTTACCTCATTTCTTCTTTTACCTTTGGATAATGAGCATCCTATCCAAACAGCTGACTATACAAAACTGCCAATGCTGTGATCCAGATATAATAGCGATGAACAGTTAATCAGAAACCGCCCTAAAATAAATCCTGCACAGTATTCTTCAGCCTTAAAAGCCTGTCTTGGCACTAGTTTTCCTCTCTGAAATGTCCATCTTCATACTTTACTAGGAATTTTTCTCATGCAGGGTATGAATATGCCCAAAGTAAATAAAACATAAGAAGCGGTAACACTCCTATTTCTTGGGGAGCTGCTGCAACCTTCCCTAGTGCTGTTCTTCGCTGAAAACTGGCAGGGAACAGAAAACTTCCCACTGGCTTAGATGGTTGTTGTGGTATGAGGGACTCCAGGAACCCAATCAGCCACCCTGCTGGAAGCATGAACTGGCAGGATCCTGGGCACGGGAAAGGTTAATGGAGAAGAGGAGGAAGAGAAATCGGAGTGGGGAAAGGAGGGTGCCCCTCTATAGAGACAACTAGTGAGATCTTAGACTTACGGGCCTTCTGCCAATATTTACCCGGTGTAAGGGCCTGAGGAAGAAACAGGCTGCCCCGCTCAGCTGTATCTGTAGTGCCTTGCCCTGCAGTCACCCTACTCAGCACAAGGTCTTGGAGAAGGGAGCAAGCAGGACACTGCAGCCAAAACTCATTGTTGAAAAAGAGACGCCATCATGTTACCATACCTCCGCTGCAGAGATGCCTGCGGTCTCGGCCGTGGCCCTGGCCCCTCTGCACTCGCCTCGACTCAGCTCTGCGGCTCTCCCCGAGGTGAGGGCTGGACACCGTGTCCATCATAAGCCAGGTGAACTGCGTGGTCCCCAGACACAGGTCTGACACAGCTCCCAGACTCCCTGCAGCCAAGTTTGCCCTTTGCTCTGAATTTGGCTATATTCTTTATTAAGTTCATGCTTTTGGACTGTGATAGATCACTGACTCGCCTCCTGAGGGTCTCTTGGATGACCAGCGCCCTTTAGAGGAACGTATAACTGAGTGGTGGCTGTGACCGGAATGGAAGACCGCTCCACACCTCTGCTCCAGGACAATCGGAGGAGACTAATGTGTTTTCATTGGTGAGAGAACTGGGCAAGCGTCTATGTATCAGATGTAAAATGATATTGAAATAACAAAGCATTTACTTAAATTCACATTGTTCAAATGAAAGGCAGCCTCACCTATTTTCCCTTTTCAGATAGGATATTGACAGGTCCATTTTTTTATTCAGTTCACTTGAGACTTTAACATAACAGCTAAACTTTATGCTGTTAAATTCCCAGAAATCATTTTTTTGTGGCCAAAGAAAGGCATGGACACTAGAGATTTTAAGAAAACACAGTGCTGTTTATTTGATTTTCTTGTTACATAAATGGATTTTATGTACTGGAAAAGTAGCTAATCTTGATAGATGTGCATGTGGTAATACAGCTGATGGTTACTGAAGCCAGACAATGTGAGCTTTCTCTTTCCAAGCCTCTTATTGAGGAACTGTGCTGATACTTACGTAAATAAAATGACAAAAAGAAAGGGGATAGAAACACAGAGCTGATTAAGATCAAATTAAAAATAAATCAACAGTAAGTCCTACTGAAATGCAACTCCAGAAGCTGCAGCAGTGTCACAGCGTAACACAAATGAAGAAAAATGCATTGATCTCTAGACAGAAACATAACAATCATTTCTTCATATACATGATTTGGGCATTTTAAAGGACATTTGTTTGGAATGCCTAAATTGATTCAGCTCATGAGATCATCACACGGCAGTCTCCAAAAAACTGGTGAAGCTTATCAAAGTAGTTGATGGATTACACTGCCCGACATACAACAGGGCAGTGTGAAATATCTTTCTCTACTTTGTCACCCTAAGCTTCAAACATAATCTTTCTCTATATGTATCATTTGGATGTCTATCCAGAGCATATAACTTCTTTTCCCACATTTTTAGATCCACTTTTTTCCCCAACACTGAAAAACAACAATTTATTTTAACTCTTGAAGTATGCAGGATGCTACATCCCCAAAGCAAGAAAACACGCTGTGGAGCCAAATTCCCAGCACAACTCAACCTGTAAACAAAAAGAAAAATGGAGAAAAAATTGTGTTACACTGTATGCTCTATGTTCAAGACAGAAACAGAGAGGCCCACTACTAACAACTACTCTGTTATTTGGGGTTGTTCTTGCACTTTATACCACATCATCAGGCAGATCACTGAAAGCCATAGGACACAGCGGTCTAGTCATGTCCCAGATCTTCTCTATTATCACTAGGGCTAGAAAGGGTAGCAATTTGCACAGGTGTAAGAGGTAAGAGCAAAGCTTCCAAGTGGAAAGAGGCAGGAGTAGATATCAGAAAGCCATTCTGAGCATATATGGTGGAAATCTAGTAAAAGCATATGAAAGTTACATCAATGCTATACTTGGTCATGAAGCCTTTTATTCAAGAGGCATTGACAGGAATCTATATCCTGCCAATTTAAAATCTCTTTACTCTTCAAGTGCTGTTTTAAATAATGCACTTAAGAATAAATTCAGCATCATGCAGCAATTTTGTAGGGAAAAATCAAAACATATTACTTCTTAATTATTTGTTTGCTTGATGATACCAAAGAACCTTGGCCTTAACTGTGCAAATACAGAATTAATAAAGGTCCTGTATCCCAAATATCTGCTCCATACCAATGTTGCTGTAAGCTGTACTCATGCCACTTACATTCAACATGAAACCTTGAGCTTGTAGACTTTTAGACATGTGTTTTACTTAAAGCATCTCAATAGTTCCATGAAAGTCACATGATCTCAATAGTCCATGAAAGTTGTTCTCTTAAACCCGTTCTTTTAAACATCAGCCCACTAGAGTGTTAACTTGCTTGGGTAGTGGCAGCTGCCACACAGACCTTAGTGCTGGCTCATCTCCAGTCCTGATGCTGTGACTGTTAATGTAGCTTAAGACACTCAGGTTATCTCCTACTGCTTTTGGAAAATGCAATGGGAACTTGAAGTTCCACCTCAGTGTTACCAGAGATGTTCATTTAATTATAGAAATTAGAGACTGAAATAGTCTCTTAGGTCATCTTATCCTGCAGAAAGATATTACAACAGCCCAGGCCTCTTAAAGAACACTGCAAATGTCAGCAACAAGCATAAGTGCCAGCACTTTCCTTGAATACATTTTCCCCACCTCTGAATATATTTATTTTAAGCAATAAGTTCAGCTACAGCAGCTAAATTAAATTTCATACAAAGAATGCACTTAATAGGATGGGAGGGCAATAATGTTACATGGGCACAAAAATTAACGACAGGTTTGTTGCTCCTTCTATGTTAACTACGAAAGACATTAAAAGCAAAGTTGGAAGCCAAAGAAAGATGGGAAGCTTAGATGAAGATCAACAAAGGGCAACTAGTTGAAGAGTGGAGAAAGTGAAACTGTTGCGATAAAGGGAAGAGTGGTAGTAATGCCAATAATACAAATTGTTTGACATGGATAGGCCACGTGATGAGAACACCATCCTGTTGGCACTACTGGAGCACAGCCCAAGCAAAGGGTCTGTGTTCACATTCACATAGTTGCAGGACTGCTTTCACAGATTATGATAGTTCTGGAAACAGATAACGCCGAAAACCAGCTGATGAGTGAGAGCTGTGGGCAGGCTGACAGTAAGATGCTACTTCCTGAACTCCTGTGGAGATGTGTTCAGCTCATGGCCTGTGAGGCACCTGAAGCCTATATCAGAGATAGTTCATCAGCCCACCCTCCTCCATGCCTGCAGCTAGGCTGCTGCGCCTCACAACAGCCAAGTGAATTACTCTGGCAGCTGCAGCCTTCACCTTTGCTGAGGGGGGACCCTGCAGTCCTTCCACCATGTGAGGGACTCGCATCTAGTCTCAGGACTGTGAGGTGGGCATGGGAAGAAAGCACGCTTCTGAGGAAGACATAGACTGGAACCAGCTGCTACCAGGAAAGCAATCATCCATCCCACAGGCTTGTGCAAGAATAAGAAACATCCAGGAAAGAGAGGAGGGCCAAGAGCAGGCGTGAATTATTCTGACAACTACCCCAGACTCCCACTACTCTCCTTGCTGAGGCCAACCGGGAGCAGGAATCAGTAAGAAGCACTGCATGTGCGCAGTGGTGACTTTATGCAAGCTTGGGAAGCGCATCACAGACTGCAGCATGCAGCCCTCCCCAGTACAGGAACAAAGTACAGGGGCTATCTGACCACAGGGTTGTGCACCAATTTTACGCATCGTGTTTTCTTACTTCTGCGTGCCAGTAGATCTATGTCAATCAAGTACGATATTTACTTTTAGTGTGGAATAATGCAGAAGAAATTACCATTGTCTTCAGCTGCGATACAGCTTTCCTTCTTACTGATTTAACGTAATACAATGATTAAAAATTATAGTAGTGCTTTGGCTTTTTGGTATTTACACCACAGTGCAGCACTATTAACTTGGAAGGTAGATCCAGTACCTGCTCTGCACATAAAAACCACAAAAAATGACTGTATCAGAGACACTCAAATGTATGTACACCGGCCAGCTACAGCTTCCCCAAGTGCCTTTAAAACCTTAAGCATAAAATCTCTAAAACCAAAAATGAAAAGTTAAAAGTCTCAACCTTCTTAAGCAGTAGGATGCTTTGATCAGATCTTGTTTGTGATTGTGATAATTATATAAGAAGATATGTCAGTGCAAATGTTTGAAAAACAAAGGACATCAAAGCACATAAAAAGTCCTGTTTGTTTATTTGATTTAGAAGTGTCCTTTAAAATATTCCTGTTGGTAACAGCCTACCTCTCAAATGGCTAACTAAGTGTCTGAAATAATTATAACAGAGCCATGGCCAAAGCTACAGCACAAATATTAAAGGCATAGAATTCAAAGCAAATAGCCTTATAGGAAACCAATTTAAAAAAACTGCTGTTTTGTTACACACAACTTGATTAACCACTGGTTCAAATCATGATACATGTGGATAGTCATTATATCATCACTTGTCAAAAAATGCAACTACAAGATATTGAAGGAAATGGAGCAGCTATAGAAACAGAAAGCTAGTCTGAAGCATGTTTCCTGCTAATCAGGAAGCATTTTTAAAGGTTTAGCGATCTAAATCTTTCAAATATTTCATAACTGTTGCATGCTGTATTCATAGCACTCAGAAAAAGTCAATTTAAGTACATAAATTTGTCATAGGGGAGGAAGGTGTATTATATCAAATAAGGGCACAAACCAGTTGAGAGTGAGAGAAGGAGATAAAGCTCATAGGTGGGTGGTTTGAAATAGCTTTTGCCTTCAAGGGGACTTCTGAACTTGAACTTTCAGGAGGTTTTACAAGAGGGTGAGAATTGCTGAGGGGTGGGTTCTTTCAAGGGAGAACACAGAAGAAATGAGACCGATTATACAATTACTCTAATATTATGCAACTCAGAAAAGGTCAAAATGTAATTATAACAAGAGGGATGCCTTATCTGGTTTGCCATTTAAACATTGCATTTGCCATTTAAATATTGCATGTTTGTTGTGCAGCAGTGTGAGCTAGTGAGATGAGAAGCTGCTCCTTAGTCTGGATGACCTGCTTGCAACCTGGACTCCCCGCTTTGCCATTATATGACTGAGAAAGCAGTGTTAACTTTGGCTTTCGGTCTGTGACACTTTGGGAAACGCAGTTTGGCAGAAGAGTGATGTTTTGCTTGAAGGGATTATTTCTTTGGGTTTTTTGGATTTTTTTTTTTCCCTGTGGCTGGTCAAATTAAATTAAGTTGTTTTGCTGAAGGAAAGGGAATTATTTATTATTATTCTTTGCACTCAAAGTTGGTTAGGTCTGCAGCATATGCAAATCTAATAGCAGGAATAGAAGAGAATAACTTTAATTCTTTAGGGTGGTTGATGATGAGCAATTTCCACCTTTAGAGAATCCTCAGTGAACAATCCACGGGTGGTTTCTTCTGGTATATGTTAGGTATGAGAGAAAACATCAGAAAAAGCAAAAGGCTAGATTTAGCATGACAACTTAGGGTAGGAATAAATTTGTACCTACAGGGAAATCTTCACCCCCTGTTTTGCTAATATTTTTTCTTTTTAAGAACAACAGTGCTGAGTGTAACCTTTCCTTCTACCCATTTATACCTAAAGATAAAGCTTTCCTTCACGTGACACCATAAACTAAAAGCAACAAAGAAATCCACCAAATCTAATACAGATCAGACGAACTGAAGCAATGCGGTCTGTGTAAGGGACCTTCACAAGAAAGGGGTTACGTGGATGGGACCGAGCTAAGCACTAGCATTTCCTCTCTGGCCATGGCCCTAGGCCATTCTCCTCTATGTGCAGAGACAGGGCTGTGCTCCCAGGTGTCTGCCCTGCTATCCTGTCTTGAGTGGCAGCCTCACCAACTCCCCATTAGCAATAGCCAGTCCTTTCTTTTCCCCTCTTCCTCTTCCGTGTTAACTCTTACTCCTAGTACTTCTACTAACTCAAAAAACCAGAGAGATTGCCTGAGGTTAATCCATAACATATTTGGGAGAAAAGGATATATGACGTTCAGTTGGGTTGTGCATGTTGCTGGGCCAGGAGGCACCTTCACCTTTTGTCTGGATAGAGGCGGTCTCCCCATGCTCAGCCTGCAGTGATTCCTCAGTCCTAAATTAAGGGCAGTCCGGGAAAAAAAGGATACTCGGATCCACAGAGAAAGATGGAATTTCTGTAGGAAAAAGATAGCAAGATTTGAGGTGATGAAATTAATGTTTTCACTTTTAAAGTGAGGTGGACAAAGATTTCAAGGAGGGATAGAACGAATTCTGGGGGACACTATCAAATGGTGAAATTACACCTATTTCCTGACACGACATCATAATTTGCACTTGGAGTAGAAGGATGGTAAAACCACTGGCAAGTACTTGAGAAGGCCCCTGACACCCTGTGAATGCTGCTTAAAGTCAATGTTCCTTTAAGCAGACATATATCTGATTGCAGAATCAGAATCTACTCTGTTTGTGTAACCGTGGAGAACTTCAATGACTTTCTGAAGGACATCGGTTTATTATGATTGAACTCGTAAGTTTAAATGTTTTTTAAACAAATGGCTTTAGCATAAGTATGCTTTTGTCCAAGTATAGGCTTGCTTTCAGCTTCAGGTCTTTCAGTGCTTTCTTAAGTCTGATGACATTGGGTCAAATTTATCAGATAAGAATAAAATTAACAAAAAACAATACTTGGGGTGCCAAGTACTAGGCTTTCAGCCAATGGGATTGTTAGTTAATAATTAATCACCCATTTTTTAGCCATACTTAAACAAAACTTATTACAGTTTAAATCAGGAATATGAAGATTAGGCCCTCAGAACAAGAAAAATCAAAAGCTCAGATATCCACTGTTACTAAATACTATTCAAAGAATACCAAAGTTGCAAATCCTTCCTTTCAGTCTAAGACTGAAATTTGTTCACATAAAACAGCTTAGCAAAGAAAAATATCTTATAAAATATCTCTGCTCATGGACAATGTGTGAACAAGAGGCCTTATGAATACATCTAAATGTGTGATATTACTGTCAGGCAAAAAGATACAAATACTACTACAATTGGAGGAAAACATGTATGTTAAAAATGGGGTGCTAACCAAATTCTTTAAGGTTTTAATGAATTGTAATTTTCCTGACCTATAGGTAAATAAGAAAAGCGATATTCTTATTTCTAGAAATAGAAATTTTGAATACAGAAGCTGGAAGAAATCTTAATAGGCCACATTGTCCATCCTGCTGTTCAAAGATATTAAAATATGTACCATTCCTGTAATACAAAATCTTTTGATGGCAAAAATTTGTTTCTATGATAATATTATGATGCACTGTTAAGAATTATTATTGAAAATTATCTTTCAAAACACGGCTCCAGTTTATAAGGAAAACATCGACTTTAACCTTTTAGTTCACACAGGATGAGCTTGTTAGCCCTGATAGAGATTATTAGGTATTCCCTTTGAAATTAATGTGGAGGGCTAAAGATGGAAGAGAAGCTGCTGCTGGACTAGTAGCAGTGCCACCAGTGTAACTGAAACAGTCACAAAGACTTTTCTAGAGAGAAGTACGGAATGAAAAAGTGACATTGGATGAGCTGGCATGAGCAAAGTTTTCCCAACTTTTCAGTAATCCTTTTAGTAATCTTCACATCTAAATTAAAATCTTAATAACACGGCTTCTGTTGAAGACGTGGTTGAGACCAGTTCTCCTTTGTCAGCTGTTCTTTCAAATCTGTTACCTAAACACCTGAAAACAGTACTCCCCATCATCTACACATGAAACAAACCTGATTGCAGTTCCCTGCATGAAAAGCTGGCCATAAGTTACCTCAAGTACAGGTCTGAAGTCTTCCCCGTTGAAGGAGCTATGGGTGAACTACGAAGGTTTTAAACACTGTTCAACATCACACGTCCTACCTCCTGTCTCCTTGCCTTCCCTGCCTCAGGCAAGCAGTCAGTTTCAAGAAAGCCACTCAAATACCAAGCAGAGGCAACTTCATTTAGTTAAGGTTCTCCTTCGCTTGTTGTTCACATGCAAAGTGAGATATAATCTGTGGTGAGATGCAGACTCTGGGCAATTGATGAGATATGATGAAATGCTTAACAAATGGCCTCACTTGTGCTGTCCACTGAGAAAGCTAAAAAGAGTTTGTATGATAAAACCTTAAATCTGTGAAAGTAATTGCTTCTGACATCTCCAACTAGGCAATAGGCTGCCCAAACAGTGCTGTTCAGTCACAAATTCTGAGGCTAATGAAGTGAGAAGAACACAGTGTAGATACAAATTAAAGCCTACTTATGATCAACAGTCTGGGTTGTTTTCTTAAACTCCTGTTTTTTGCGTGGAGAGGGGAAAAAATAATCTTTTCATAACAGTTACCCTTTTGTGTTTTCGTATTTTTCAAAGTTGTTGTGGTGTTGTGATTAACAGCAAGGAATGGCCGCAGGGTAATTGTAATATGTTATGGAAACCCCACACTCCCATACAACTTCCTTGAAGATTCTTTTTATAGATTTCACATTGGGGAGGAAATGAACTATAAAAAAATGTACTACCTAGAAAATTATAAATCATTTACCACTTACATTTTTTTCCTTGCCCTACCACTCTCCAGCTTATTCAAACATTTAAATATTCACTTGTCATCCCTGTGTGTATCTTTTATGAATTTTGCTTCTTCAGGTGAAATCTGCAGGCATAATTTTCAAACTTGAGCAACCACATTCTGTCATCTAAATGACCTAATAAAATTCTTTTCAAAGTTGCTTCACATGTGCAATACTCATTAATTTATCTCATTTGTTGTCAGAAATATGGACTATATGTGAACAATTTAGGAACCTTTTCTCTGGGTATCTAGTTTTAGTTATTTGAGCTTGAAAATTTTGGCAAGAGTTCATCACCTGGAATAATGAATCACTGAATAAAGGACAATTTGTCACTGTGGGAAAAACGCCAAAAAATACATCAATCCTCGAGGTTTTCCATCAGCAGTAAATGCCTACACTTCTAGAACTGGTGATTCTATTTACATGTATACAAACCTGGCCAAGCAATTTTAGCTTTTAGACACCTGGAAGAAAAAAATTTAAGGTAGACTCAGTAATCCCCTCATGAAGGGCTAGATACTGATACAAACACATTACTTAATGGTACAGATAGCCTCATCTGACTGGTGCTTTTTCTATGTTCATGGCCTTTATTTCTTGTTATCTCATGGTTATTCATTGATCTTTTTTGATTGCATGTGTCATGCACCAAGCTTACATCGTCAATAAACTTCTTTCAGTAAATGGACAATAATGAAATATCATAGTCAAAGCAAAGTGGAAGTCCTCTTAAAATGAACAAAAAGTATTCTGTGTAGTGTCCTGAAAAAAGAAAATATTCAATGTACCCTCCAGCACTGAGGTACTCCTACAGAAGCAAGTGCTTCTCTCTGTTATAAAAATCACAAGATACAAAGATCTCGCAGTGCCTTCACTGTAGTGTTATGCATCCAGTTGATTGTTTCCATACTACTGTGGGCTCTGCTATCAATCTTATGAAGAAGCACTATGAGCCTTTCTTCAGGCAAGCCATGTCCCAGACTTTTCTTGCAATGTAAATGAAAGTTCAGAAGACATAAGTAGCCTAGTAAGAACCTGAGATTGTTTATTTCAATTAATTCAAACTAGTAGCCTATGTTACTTAAGCAACTTAATATTTTACTTTATTAATGTTTTATTAAAAATGCTTTGAGACACTGAAGGTATAAATCAACCTACTGTCTTAGCAGGTAGTGGGTTTTGATACAGAATGGTGTAAGTAATGTATGGACATAAAGCCGAACTTCTTCTTTCTCATGTCCTCCCCTGCTTTCCCAGAACCTCTTGCACCTCCTTTGGTGTGCCCCACAGACCACAAAGTGGGGATCTGTATGACAGCCAACATCTCATTTTGAAGACAGTGTGTTCACTGATACAAGTTCAATAAACTAAGATCTGCTGGAAAACAATGCACAATCCATTTTTGAAATCTACTAACTTCTGAGTTAGGTTGCTGGATGACTTACACGCCTATGCAAATTTAATTTTCTATTTTTTGTTACCTCCCTCACTAACTCACTCAGCCTGTTCGCTCATGTACTCTACCTTCTTTCTTTCATCAACTTGCTCAGTGTGCTAGGCAGTAAGCCGTTTGTCATAGGGTACCTGTCATTTCTTATATATCTGTAGAATGCCTCAGCTCTGCCAGGGATTGCAGATGGTACTGTAGTATAAGTGTTATAAGTCAGAGGAATGTAAAAATAAAATCTGGTACATCTGTGTTACATATAATGATGTTTTATTTTCTTTACATGCTCATTATACTCTAACTAAATATGTCAAAAATTAAGTGAACAGTGCTCAGATCTGCAAGGATTATATCAAGGGATGCGACAAATCCTTTAGTTGGTGCAGAATTCACTCCACGGAAGTCAAAATACTGAAATGTCAGCGGATATTTTAACTGTACTGTGAATTATACCATAGAAATAAGCCATATATTTATATGCAGAAACTACTTCTGCCACTATTAGCTAATTACCACCTTCCCCCCCACCCCGCCCCTAATTCTTGGTCATACACTCCAGTTCACCATCTCTGTTTACCACCCCTGTTCTACATCTTCTTGCCATGCTCCACTAAAATCTCTTCCTTCTTTCCAGCTCAGTAGCCCTTGTTTAGACTTTATTGAAAAAGCTTCCTTCTTTTCTGTTTTGTGAGCACAAGGATGTACATTAAGTGAGCCCCACGGCAGCCGCTGTGCAAGCTCCATCCTATGGAATCTAGGCATTCCTGTCCCTCTCCCCCTCCTCCCGTTACCTGTATTAGCTCATTAGTGCTGGACTACCCATACAGTGTGTTTAAAGCATATCCATATCAATAATTTGGAGCTACTATTCCAGAAGTTATTACCGCTACATTTTGGAGACTTCTTCTAACATGATATGATCTATTAGATGGTCCACTAGACTGGAAGCCAGGAC
>WAAD01024184.1:168097-261291 GCA_013389945.1 Fregata magnificens | reverse complement strand
CCAGAGTATAGAAGATTCTTCATAAACCTATCATCTTCTCCAAGTTATTCATTAAGTTCCTAGTTTCGAGGAGGTGTTAAGGCACAGAAAAATCTGGCTCATAGAGGGATATTATTTTCCAGACAGGTTTTTTATTTTTGGAGATTTCAGCTGGGGTTGCTAAGAGGTCCCTGGTATGCAGTACTGGTTCTTCAGTGTCAGATGCATCTTTGCAAATCAATTATCTGCATTAAAATGATTTTGGCAATCTGTGTTTTAATAAAGTCATGAGTCACAAGTCTTTCAGCATCCAGAAAATTCAGTACCCAGAATTACCTGGTGTTGGCATTTCTGTGGTTTCCCAGGTTCTGACAAGTGCAGTGGTGAGAACAGGAGCAACTAGAGTCAGCCTAGATAAGATATTGTCAGCAGGAGTCCAACTGGTGTGTTGCAAACACATCTTGTAATGGCCATGAATGTACAACTTTTCTGCCTGTGAAGGCAGCTTAAGGTTTTGATTATGAGTTATCGGGGTAAGACCGAGACCCATTTACCAGTCAGATCATCTCTTGGCTTATCCCAAGCAAGGATGAGACTTGCTGTCATTCCTTGGCTTATGGTCACCCTGGCAGTCTGCAAGACTCTACTAGATCTATTAATCACCCTGATTTTCAGTTGACCTCTAGGCCGTTTTTAATAACAGAGGCAGAAGTCTAGTTATTGAGACTTTTATTCCCAAAGGAGTCATATTTTCTTAATATACTGTTTTAATTTATGTAAGCTGCCCAGGTGCCAACATGATGGGCAGTATAGCAGACCTGAAAGAACCAATTAAGTAACCACAAGTAATTGAATGGCTTTGCTTAAATCATGATAAAAAAACACCTGACACAATAACAGACAATTCTACAGCAGTAAGCAACACAGAATCTCTTTTATCAGACTTGCTTATCACACACAGTTCAGCATCTAGTTTGAAAGGCTTTATATACAAGACTAACTAAAAACAATATTTAACAGAGAGTTATTTTCTGTCACTGTAAATCATTGTTTAGCTTTATGCACTGAAACAGTGGCATTGGTTATTTTCTGCTGTTTGGATTTCTACAGTAAAGAATAGATGGAAGAGAACAAAGAGGCCATCTGACAAATATGACAGCCCAAACACTGTAGCCAGGAAGGAAAGAAGGAAGGAAGATAGAAAGGGAAAGAAATGGCAGAGCTATGCCAATAGTTGAGGGGTTTTTTGTAAGCTATATCACAAGGTAATTGGCTGTGATGTGAATTATGCTTCCCAAGCCAAATGCGAGAGTGCTTAACAGACGCAGAGGTCAATTATCTCTTAGTAGAGCCTGCTACAGGGAAAGAGGCTATTGCAATTAGAATACACTATTAAAAATGGTTAGCCATTTTAGTATTTTAAATCATCACCCTTCTCAAAAAGCTGTGCATAGTAATTCCTGCCATTGTATGCTTCACAGAGTATTCTGTCCTTGGAAGAAAAAAATCACTAAAAATATTATTCCTCTGAGTTTCTTCTGCTGTGAGCCTTGGAACTCTGAGGTTACTCAAATAAAGAAACCAAAGCTTTACTTCTAAGTACTGTATATTGCTCACTTCTAAGTACTGTGTATGTTTACCTTGTCAATAAAGGGAAACTTAGAGATAAACAGTACCTAGGAGAAAAAGGTTGTAATTTGCAAATGTGATTCCAGTTCTCAGTGTTGTCAGTCTGCTATGGTCTTGCACATTACAGAGCAGACAGACCCAAATCAGGACTCTGTTTCACTTCTTCTCACATTTAATACGACTGGACTTTGAAACGGTTTGTCCTCTTGTATCTCTTTGAGGAACTCTATCATTTTTGTAGCCCTTATTAACAAAGTTAGATCTTTTTGTTATAAACTTTTAAATATGAACTCTCCTCACATTCATATCAGGTTTCATTCTGGACAGAAGTAGAGTAAGCACTGCCCAAAAATACTGGCAAAAACTGTTCCAAAAGATATATGATGTAAATCAGATGTACTTTTCTTATAATACTGCATTTACTTAAAGCAACAGATATTTTTTAAGATGTTTGATCCCAACCTCTCTACAAAAGACCTTTGTACAGAGAAGTTCATGCCGTACTATGGTGAGTGAAAAACAAGGTGAGGCTCTGCCACCAAATAAAAATATGATATAAAGCACTGAAAAGTGTTGTTTCACATAAATAAGATGTAACCTCTCAGCACTCCATCGAGTAATTGGCTTTCACTTACAGTTGCACAATAAAAGTAAGAGCTGTGGTAAAAGAAAGAAACACAATGAGCAACACAATGAGCAATGAGCCCCTTTCCCATCTGACACCAATAAACCACAAATTTTTGTTTACAATGAAGATTCTCAGCAAGACTGACTATGGGATTTATTTAGCTATCACTTAAGAAATCTCTTTGTTTGAGAGCTGCTAGTAGAAACAGGAAGTGAATATTCAAAATCATTAATACAAACCTGAAAATAAACACATTCTTTTCAATGAGGACAAATCTACTGAGCAAATAAACCCTTCTTCATTTTCTAAGTAAGATCAGTTGAGAGGCAGCAGTTGTCTGAAAAGGGCTCTGTTTTACTTTCTGCAAAATACAAAATATGCTTAACGGTGTACTTCCAGTTCAACACTGTATTATTTTGTGTACATTTTTTTTGTTTTCTTTGCTGTGTTCCTCTTCTGAGAGATTAGTTTCACTGATTTTTAAGGAATTTCATAACAGCAAAATCCATTATTTTACACACAATTTAAAAAATGGTAGTTTTGAGTTTAAATTTTCCGCAACCCATCCCCATTTATCTTGTTGAATGTGCACTTGTCAGAGTATTTCAGCACGCACAAAGATTCTTACAGGCATAATTACCTCTGATCAATGTATGACTGCACAAATACCTCATTCCTTAGCAAAACTGTTGTTCTTACAGAGTTCGAAAAATTTACTTTGAAAGATGCTTGTTGCCCTCACTTGGTTTTGGGGGGATTTTTTTGCCTTTCTGGAAAGACAACATTATTTTGAAGATCATTCAGTTCTATTCTAAGGTAAAGGTAAAATCATACTACCAGAAAAAACTTCCTAAACCTAACTTTGTGGTGGAATTTCAGACACTGAACATGTTCCATAAAATCCTCTTATTCAGGCATTTATACTTAGAATATATATATTGGTTGGTTGATTGCTTGCTTGCTTGTATAACCAGCTAGGCCTTTGTGATCATTTAATATCTAAGAATTTTATACAGTTTCCCGTGAGTGTTCAACTAGGCCTTATAAACAGAGAAAAACATACAAACAAACTAGAAGACACTACATGCTGGTCCAGCTTCCTGGATCAACGTCCCAGCCACTCACTGGAATATCAGCTAACTAAGTAGTGTAGAATCCTTTTAAACCTCTGAGCAGATTTAGCAGACTGAGGTTTTTTCTGGTTCAGACAGCTGTAGAAGAACCATTTTCTACTTTAATGGTTGATGTCATCAGCTGCTTTACACAGCTTCTCCTGAAATCTAGCAGAGAGGTGAAAAGGGTCACAACTTTTTTCCCAGCATAGCTCAATGGTTGTTCAGGACTAACATTTTAATAATTGTTATCTCTGAGAACAATGCAAAACACTAGATTTTTTTTTCTTCAATTCTTCTTCTGCATTTTTAATTTGCCTTGCAGAACAAGTCTGAAAATGACCCAGGCAGGACTCAAGGATATTATCCTGTCCTACAGAGGCTGTGTTTATCCCAGTAGCAGAGTATATGCAAACAATCTTACTTACAGTTTTCGCCCCCAGTTTCAAAAAGAGGTTAAATTTCTCAGTGCATTGCATGGCTCACAACAGTCTTGTTAGGCACTAACAACACTGACTGCAAGAACTTGGATGAAAACACAAATGGATGAAGATATCTCCTGGACGGGCAAATGATTCTGTTGAGGAGACGGAAGGACCCTTAAAATTCTTGATGTCTCTGTATCATCGCTTTGCAAGAAGAATACCTTGGATATACATAGGTTTATGGTAAGTACAAGGATACAGATAAAGTTAAGAGATCCAAACATTACTCTGTCTAAAGCTTTTCTTCTATCCACAGCTGGCTGTGTAACCCAAACTTTCATGATTCCTTGGCTTTTTATTGTAATCCTTTGTAGCATGACACAACAATATGAAAGAGTCGTCTTCTACCAAATAGCTATACGCAGTTCAGAAGAAGCAGTCCACTTGCTCAGCATCACAGACCACAGAGAATACACAGCTCTTGCAGCTCTCACTCTCTGCTGAACACAGTGAAATCCAAGGTTTCAGAAACCTTCACAGAATGGTCTGGCTCACCCTCCACGACTCTCCCGGTTCACAGGCCTGCCCTTATTACCCCAGAGCAAAGAAACTGTTAACCTTGAGAGAGAAACACACTTCTTGAAGACAGGGAACTAGTACATGAAGCTCAGGTTCACGCCCGGAAGAGATCAAAATCCAATAAAACCTCAGCTGTTTCAGTGCAAACAGCAAAACTTACTTTTTGAATTACCTTTCCACCTGTGTACACCAGCTCCATGTCCCACTGATTTTGTAAAGAATCAGGGAACAAGACAAAAAGAAAATATTTATTCATACATATTCTTCCTAGTCTAAGAAGTCATTAGGGCACTCTACAACACTCTCTAAGAGCCTCAGGGCACATGGGTGGCAATGTAGTAACACTGAAGATGCTTAGTCTAATGATTGTCCTCAAGAGATATTTCTTACATCTGAAGTTGTATCATGTTATTAGTTATTTGGTTTGTCTGTTTTGGGAGGGTACGGGAGTTGCTTTTTTTGAAGTGTTAGTTGACCACACCATGCACAATGAAAGCAGTAGAGTTTGCTAATTTGAAATGAGTCCTAAAGACTTTAATATTCCTTGCACTATACCAACGCAGAAAGTAATTCCTATTTAATTAGTTAGGCCAAACTATTTGCAAAACAATTAAGGATGTAATTTAATTTTGGTGTTTGGTAAACATCCAGGGATTCATTCATTCTGAACTTATGACCTACATGTTGAGTTTACTTTGCAAAGTATCGTTAAACCAGTCAGTTAGAACTCACAATTAAAATGTGTGGTGTGGCAAGCCTAATAAGTATATATTACAAATTAAAAATATGTGTTCGAAATTTATTTTTAAAAACGTCTTGATAGCTTAAAAAATGAACCATGTGGTCAAATCAAAATGGTGTCAGCGAGGAAGTCCCTTTGAAACATCTCCATGAAGCCTGAGGCATTTAGCTCTTTAAGAAATTATTTCCCACATTGCCTCCTCATTCCTGTGGAAAGACTAATTCAGTGTACAGGTTCCAGTAGGGCGTTGTGCCTACACAAGCAGCTCCTATTAGCAGTGCCCATCAGGGCAGATATAGGCAGGGGTACCATTACTATGTGCTACAGTCAGCCTGTTTCCGTGAGGCGGCAACAAGAACGTTCAGATGGCAATTGGCAATTCAGCCTACACACACAGGTACAACAGCAGTTCACCAGCCATGTCAGAACTATTATGCATTGTGCCTACATTATTATACACAAAAAGCTATGTAAAAGGATATTATTAAGGTTCCACATTTATCCTTTCAGGGATTAGGAAATGCCAGAATTAAGATTGCCTGTGCAACCTTTATTCTCCTCTTCTGCATATGTACTATGATTGCCTTTACTCACATGTTCATATACTTTCCTCCCTGTGGGACTTCCCCTGGCACAGTCTCTAAATGGGTGACTATTCAAGTTTCATGTCATCTTCCTCATTGGTTAGTTGAACTTATTTAATGCCTATCAAAACCTGCAGTGATTCTAAAATTATTCATCCCTTCCAACTTCTCATTAGGTTACTCACATCGTCATATCTAAATGCTTCTCAAGTACCGATCTTTACAACGTCCTGAAGGGCAGAATGAGTATTAAGACTCCATCTTACAGCAGAAGAAAAGAGAGAGTAAGGCCAAAATTGCCAAAATTGTCCATTAGTTTTCTGCGCCCAACATGAAACATCAATACATCATGTATTTTACAGTACTTTATATACTCAAATTATAGTTCCACTCAACTCTAGATGCAACTGAGTGCTGAGCAAGAGGCCTCTTCTCTGCCTGCAGTTCCCAACCTCATTCGCTCCTTGACTTCCACCTTCTGCAGTCAATGGGACAGATCACTAAAAGAAGGGGAGCACTCTGAACACAGTAAAAAATGCAGAATCTTACTCTCAGCTTCCCTTCTGCACCCTCAGCGGTGAGGCCAGACACTTTACAGACAGACCAAGCATGAATATTAAAATCCAAATGATGCTAAAGACTGGGATCAAAGTTACACTTTAAGAACAAAATAAAGTTTCAGCAGGCTATCAAGGTTACATCAGTCTTGACGCTAATAATCATATACGGGTTGTATATGACCTTAGCACCAGGGTAGCCTCCTGCAAAACGTCAAGAACCTCATCCAAAGCATAGAGGGTCTGGAGCTGCAGAGAAAAGAGATATAAGAATTTTTACAAAATGGCTGAAACTATATTATTTTCCCAATTTCTAAACAGATAAAATATTTTTACTCATAAGGCTCAAATAATAAACCACTCTGAAGCACACACTGAAAGCGGCTGCCTGGATGGTTAATTTCGACAAAAAGCTAACTGAAAGCATGATCTTATAAAGGCAAGTCCTGAAAGGCAGTCCCTGTAAGACTCCAACAGATACAGGGAGAAAGAGAATCTCAGGTCTTTAAAGACATGTAAGCACCTGGCTCCAGTGGGAGTCATGCCCCTAACTCTGCTTGAGGGTCCGGGTCCCCTGCGGTCAGGTGGACTGCGATGCTGTGCTGCATTTTCTCTTGCAGATATCAGCGTGTGCCCGTCCTGCCCACACTTGGATCCCCACAGGGCAAGCCCTGAGATTTCCCTAAGCAGAAACTGCCAGCCACCTAGCACATATCAGATTCAAGCTTGTTTTCTGTGATATAGCCAGACATCCACGAGGGACAAGGCTGAAACCACCAAACCCATTTTACATGTGACCTGAGCCAGAATACAGCTCTCCAGAGGCAAAAGGCTAGTAAATTAACCTAGTGTGTCACCTGACCCTTCACTATTGATTAGTAATTATTCTTTTCAAATGAAACAAGGACATAGGACATAAGGTCACCTACAGTATATCTTGAGAAAAGCCAATGTTTCCCTACATCCTTCCATCAATCACTGTTGAGCACTGACTTGAAAGAAAAAAGTTCTCATTGAAATACAATTAAAAAAGTAATTTAACTCAGTCCTCATAAACCAAGAAGAGCTCACGGATGTCAGCTAGTTCTGAGGCACGCATGACAGGCACAACTATGGTCAATATCTCTTCAACCTGATGAAGCTGTTGGATAATTTGATAAAGGAAGTGGTCAATGAATAAATAAAACAACCAAGGACCAGTGGTCCTAGTGAAGCTAGTTTACAGCTTGAAATTCTTCCTTACTGGCTTCCTTTGGCCATACTGGCCTCCATCCTCCCTTTGATCATTTCTCTTTCCTTTGTATCTTCTACTTCTGATTAACTGCTAATTAATTGATTGAAAAACATGCTGCTCATACAAATGCACTGACTGAATTATTTTATTACCTGAAAAAACCCCACTGTGCCTTCTTCTGAACTATAAATATTGCAGGTGAAAGAACTATCGAGAAAAGAAATATATCTATATCCTTTAAGGACACAGCACTTATAATCGTTGAGTGAACCAGCGGCCCTATATCCTGTCCCCTGTCATAACCAATGCCTTATTCTCCAGAAGATTGACCAAGCCTATATAACTAGCAAATAGAACTGGTGGAACCGTGCTGTAAGATCTGAATTTCCAGAAATTCCTGCTGAATCTAAATCTAAACTGTGTTCCACATAATGCCACAAGTATACAGTAGCAATTATAGCACATAGAGTCAAATGTGTATTTGGATTATATCCTGTCAGTCAGTATATTTCTAAGGTAGTGAAACCTGTTCACCATTTCATGGTGGTTTTATGATTCTAATATTTTAAATATGTATGAAGTGTATTTTATCTAAATTCATGTTTGACATATAAAAAATAGAGGAATTGAAATTTCAGCATTTTGCCTAAAGCCACAGTATAAAGGTATTTTAGAGTTAAGGTTATCATATCACTCAGTTCGGTGGAGTTTTTGGTTTTTTCACTTTTTGCTACAGTAGAAATCTCAAAACAGGTATTAACCTTATATACTATATGCATTGGATTCAATTCTCAGCTACAACTTGTCCTGTTGCTAGCAAAGCATTTAACTAAAAAGCAAGCTAAGAACTGACCTAAAAGGAAAGACTGGCCTGAAATGTAGCCAGGCTCCTACCTTACGGGGAAGAAGAGAGGAATGTATCACTCCCGAGGGTGAAAGCAGAGAGCAAAGCCACCCAGCACAGCAGTCTGCTTGACTCAAGCCACAAGAGCCTCCCTTTTCTATCTTTTACTGTGTTCCTTATTTAGCTTTATATCACCTTCAATATATATTCTTCTTTCTAATCCAAAATATTATCATTTTTTATTCTAGTGTACTGTAAGTAAGAAAGATCCACATCATGCACTTTTCTCTAGATATCCCAATACTATGTTCCATAGTTCCTGTGTAGCATTTCTAAGATCTCTTGTTTATACACATCATCTCTTGTGTATACACATGGACCATCCTCCCAATCAACTGGTTCAGCCAAATACTACCTTCTTTTTTATATCCTTTCAGCAGCAGCTTCTCTGTTGCTGCAAATACAAGGCATTTCTTTTCCCTTCTCAAGGCTCTTCATTGCCATCCTTGGCTCTGAATGCTTCACCCAAGGTTCCCCTCAGGTTTGGAAGCAGTCTTCATAAACACCCAGAAAGCCTGCTCTCATACCAGCTCATCCTAAAAAATTTCTTCATCCTACAAAAAGATTTTGAGGAGTTAGTTTGCTGGTATGCTGAAACTATAATTCACAGCAATATAGTATCATTCCTTTCTTGTCTTCTTTTACCTCATTTTTCTGGATAAGCCTGTTGTCCTTGTTTTTATTTAGACTGTGAACTGCCTAGTGCATCTGGCTCTGACCTGCAACTCCTATGGCATACATCAATACATATAACATAAAATGATGTTGGCAACTTTTCCACCCCATCTCTGAGGCTGATTCAAATGTATGACAAATCACACTTGTCTTCTCTTGTTTATTTCCACAATCAGATGTTAATGTATCACATCTTTCAGAGGTTGACCAAGACAACATAAAATTAAATCACCCTTCCCTCACAGTTTTCCCATTTTTAAGGTTTAATAGCTTGTCTGCTTTCCTTCAATAATATTTTTCTGAGCAAAGTAAACTTTATTGTATAATTTCTTATGGAAAATACTTAGGCCAAGAGTTTTGATGTCCTGAAGCTAAACTTTTGATTACTTTCCCAGCTTGGTGTGTGACCTCCTTCCTCTGGCATTTGTTCGTATGTTGGAAACATATTTTCAGTTTCTCTGCTCATTGAAGTTGGAGCAATCCTAACAGTCTTCTCAGTCCAAAACCTTTGCGGAGTTTTACTATTACCATGATAGTCCCGACAAGCATAAAGTGTTGATTTGCGTTTCCCCTGTTAAAGTGTGAAGATTTCTGTTTTTCTTGGTGATAACATTTGTACTGAGCTACACATTTCCAGTATTTTCTAACAGGAGAGAAAAAATTTAGGCACTATGATATCAGGGAGATGGACATTAGAAGAGACTGAGAATCGATTTCTTTAAATATTTCTCCTAACGTTTTAAATAGTCCTCCTAACATTTTTACATTACTTGAAAATTGATGTTAGATATTTATGTTTCATCATAGTGCTAAGTAAGCTTTGAGAATAAACACATGACACTGTGAAAAGGGATTGATTCGAAATATGGGTTAATAGGCAGGAAATATCTTAGCTGCGGATGAAACCGGATTGCTGTTCTTTGTTGCTCTAAAAGAATGACTGAACAACATGACTTTGATTGTGACTCCCTACAATTCCTAATGAACAGGTATAAAGATCACCAACAATGAAAAGAATAATTAATTTCATCTGAGCGTTTAAGCAGATAGTGGACATGAAGAGCAAATTGAAACTAGACAGTTACTGCAAACTGAGGCCAAGATATTAGCAGAGCAATATGAAGACCTTTTTATTGCTTTTACTAATGCTTTCTTTGAGCAAGCAGCTGTTCTAGAATTGTAAATCCAATGCATTTCATGAATGCTAACATCCTCTGGAAAATAAATAGTTTGCTAGAGTTGGATTACAAAGAAGTTTACTTCTTTAAGAAGGAATTTTGTAGCCAGCAGATTTACTAAATCCAATAGTTCCCTGTAATGCTGTATTTCTGAATTTTTTTAGAAATTAAACCCAACATTATTAACATAAAAATGTTAGTAGCTGAGTATGTAAAATGACTTTTTCTTAGAATTCTTTTTTAAAATATGCATATCTGAACCAGAATCATAATGGCTCCGACACTACGGATTAACATCATACAAGAGACCACATTATGTCAAAGCAGCCATTTCACTCTGGGAAGGACAAAGTAGATATTTTTGAATGTACAAGTTAAGTGAACAGTCTGTCATTCATATCTTCACGCATTTCAATGGCAGGTTTTTTTCCCCCTCTGGCACTTGTGGTTTCAATGTATCAGCCACCAGGAAAGGACATTGTTCCGGAAGGTTTAGCAAAAATGCATTAAAATGTAACCACAAAAGAAGATTTCAAGTAGCATTAAGGATCTGATTTAAACCCACAAAAGCAACAAAATTTAAGAGTAAGTCAATTATGACTGACATGTGTCCCTTAACGTATGCTAGATACTGCTTGCCGTGTATGCAGGAAGATATTAAAACCATTTAACAATACATTTTGCATTATGACAGCCAGACCAAGGAGCACAGTCAATTAAAACAAGGGATAGATAAATTCAAAAATGATGGAAGCTAATTCAGTACAGGGATGTAATTAAAAGTTCAAGTGATTATGTAAACCTTTGTGGTTCACTTGTCGGACTGTCAGTCTCATGGTAACAAGCTGAAGGGGCCCTGCAAAGGACCATAATTCTCCCACCTGGTTGCCCACAGTGAGTCCTCCAAACTCAAACACAGACCTCTGCAGAGAGGTGATTTTCTGTACAGAAACAGCAGTCACTGCTAATCCTGCTAAAGTCACTAGGAGCTGCAGGTGGTTAAAACAAGTCTGTAAGAGTTTGACTTCTGAAAATTTCGTTTGTGGATATTAGCATTTGGTCTTGGTAAAAACAACTGATATTTGGTATAAAGATGCTCATGGTGCTTCAAGGATAGAAACAGGTGAAGAGAACCCTGAAATTTGGAGCCTATGGTTTGGAAACCCCTTCAATAAAAAGATGAGAATCTCTTCAAAGCTTTCCAGAAGAGAGAGGGAAAAAAGGGAGGGAAGGAAGGAGGGAGAGAGAGAACTGTAAGCAATATGTTTCTGGTACTTTCCTTGTTTTGCAGGAGGAACAGCTCATTAAAACACACTTACAACGATGCTGCAAGGAAAGCAGATTTTGAGTGAATGTTGGTGAGGTCTGCAAACCAGAGTTGAATTCTGCAACACAAGCACATTCACCACCTCCAGCAGTCAGATGGGATGTGGTCTAGTAAACATTTTATGCTTTAAGACCCAGAGTTGTTCACACAGAGGGCACAGACAGACCAAAGCTCCTCCAATAGCTCTTTTTCTAGAAGCCACCCAGCCACGTTCACATAGCACCAGGCTCCAACTAATGCACTGATCTAACAGCTCCGGCAGGTTAGAGCCCAAGTGGGGTTAGGATAGCTCTGTTTCTGTCTGCCCATGTAGAGGTAACAACCAAGACATGAAATACAGATTCTTTTCCATATGTTGATAACAAAGCATTCTGTAACTTTGATAAAAGATTGTTACCTCTCAATATCACTGTCTTCTCTGTCCCCTTTTTTCTTGATTTTTACTACTTAGATTGCAATTTTTTCACTATGTCTTTTACTACAGCACCTAACACAGTAATGGACTGATGTTCGTTTCTGCGTTTAGGCTCAACAGGAAGAGAAATATGACTTCTGGTATAAATGGTAAGAACATACTCTAACCTCTTTCCTGGCACATTCCATCCAATGGTATGGACACCTTGCCACAAATTAATACTCAGCCTCATGCAAGCACCGTCTCCGCTTTATGTTGGAGCAGGACACAGAGCAGTTACAGAACTTCCCCCAAGGTCATTTGTGAAGTCTCTGCCAAAACAAGAATAGAGCACACATGATTGCCAGTTTTTAATTTAGCTATATAATGATTATTTCCCTGAGACACAATATCTCTTTATGCATATGTCCTTAGCAATAAAAAATAGGGAAAAGAAATACCTCAGATATATATGATGCAGTCTATAAGCAGAACTCTCTCTAAACAATATGTCTTTCAAATTTTTCCATGAGGCATCAACATCTCTTTAAGGACTTTATCATCGTTACTGACACATAATCATTCCTTGCAGGTGGAAAACATTGTGCTGAGAGATAATTGGGATAGTTATTGGATATGACTCCTCACTGGTTTTAAGGCAGTATTAAGGCATGATTGCATTCTGCTCAAAGAAAAGAATGTACATTCTTTGCATTTATGTCAGATTGAGTGATTTATGGGTACTGTAAGTACTGCATTAGATGATAAGGTCTAACATTATCTGATAGGATGCAATGCAAACTTAAAATATGGATGCTTTCCCCCTGTAGAGAGGAAAACCTTTTTGGACTGTTTGAGTCACATTTGCTATTGGTTTATCTGGGTAGGGTAATTTGACCCAACTTATGTGGAGGAAACTGTCATCTCAGGGTACCATGCTCATTGTAAAGGGAACAAATATTTTGCAAACCCCTCCTAAATAAGTGGGCTTATTAATGAACAAATTCTGGTACCTATAAATGAGTACTTTGCTGACACATTTGTGAGCAATAAAATACTCTCAGGAATCCTGTTTGTGGTGGGCAGCTTAAATGACTAAGCAAACCCTGGTTCCTCAAATAAGGGCTTGGGCTTGAGAGTACGTGGGAGAAAAAGGGGGCAGTTGAAGGGGGGCACTTTTTACCCAGCAAGATCTTTGAGAGGGAAATCCCTGCCCAGGTAATTGGCGAGGGAAAAATCCCCTACTCAAAGCAAGCAAGATAATAGCTTTATATAGCTAAGAAAGCTCTAAGGAAGCATCAGATTTGCTATTCTTTGTTCTCCGGGATAATATTCCACCTATCAGTGTCCTGGAAAGGCAGTGAGTCCTCATGTCAATTTTTTTTGAAAATTATGTATGCATGCACTTATGTGTAGACACCCATAGCAAACACATAGTCACGCACTTACGCTACGTGTGTAGATTTGGAGGTTTGGAGTTTTTTTCATTCTAATTGTGTCACACCTGAAAAAGATTAAACAGGTAAAAATACGTGCACTACATGAATAGCAGGTGTGTGATACCAAGAATATGAGGACAAGTACAGTTCTGTAACAAAGCTCATGCTTTGTTTTTAATTCAAAATTGGTCTGACCCAAAGCCCACTGGAGTCAATCCATGTCTCTGCATTAACTTCAGAGGGTTTTGGATCAAGTTCAATATAATTCCTGTTGTTAGGGCTCATTGTTTAATTTTAGCAAAAGAAAACTTTCTAATTTCCTTTTTTAGAAGAAGAAATTTTACAAGACCAAATGTCAATTGTGTCCATTTTTGTATTAAAAGCCTCTTCACTGGATACTTTGTCAGTAGAGTGGTTAAGTCGTGGTATATTTTTAGGATCTCATTCAGTGAAAAGGGATGTCAGAAATTAACAGCCCCAAAATTTACACCTCATGCTATGGAAGCTTCCCAAGAGGCGGGGGAAAAAAAAGTAAAGAAACTAGACATAATTTTATTGCCTAGTGAGACCTTTGGCTATTGTTCTATGCTAGTTTCATGGGATATAATGTCACTATGTGCAATACTACAGGCATTTCCAGTCATTGTTTCATATACGGAATTCCCATTGAAGTCAATGGCACCACTGCATGAAACTCCATGGCAGGATACGGCTGCAAGAGCAGTGAATTTTATCCTAATGTAACAAGTCTGGCTGCAAAGTCATCACTAAGCCAGGTGATGACACCACTGAAGCTGAATTTCCTTTGAAAAAATAAGAAAAACATGAAGATATAAGACACCAAGCCCAGATCCCCACTGCTGTTACTCCACAGCCAGAGAAAGTCAGGCAAAGTGTTTGTAACCTTCTCATGCTTCCAGTCGTCTTCTCCCACCTGCAGCTCCAAGAGAAGCAAGCTCTTCCACTATGAGGGACAAAGCTTCTCTGATGCCAAAACTCCAGTTCCACCTTCCCCCTGACCAAACCAAAGCTGGTCGCAAAGAGGTCATGCCATATCTGCTCTATTCAGCAGATGTCTGGCAAAGCCAATCTCACAGGCCTTTGAGAGATGTAACAGTCATAGGGCTTTTTACTTAATTATTTTTTTAATTCTGGTCAGCATTTTAATGCTGGATCATCATTATCTCCAAAAGTCTGGTTTAATGGTAATAGTTACTGTCTCAGCCTAATTCTCAAGTGATTTGCCACTTGTCTCATTGAAATTAAAGTGGTGTCCACTTACATATTCTGGGTTCTTTATTCATGTGAGCCTTTAACCATGAGATGCAGGGCAGCAAGCAAGAAATAGGACCATAAGAAACATTCTGTTATTGGGGGAAAAACTTGGTCAGCTGCACCNTGTGAATATTGCAGGGTGTCACAGCCACTGTTTGTGGCCATGCATATGACTGCCTTCCTAAGTGGCCTCCAAAACCAAGCATGTCTAGGCATGTTGCTTTTAAGACACCACAGTTTCACAGATATGATTTCTCCAAACATTCAACCTTAGAGCTATTTTCAATTTTTCATTATTAGACAATGCCTGAGGTGATTTTTAAAAGGCAATTCTGATGGAAATGTCTTCCTCAGTTCTATGAGGAATGAAAGAATGAAGGATCTAGTCTCATTGTAAAAGAAAAGGTAGTAACACAGCTCCTGCAAAAATGTCTGATTCTGAGATGTGAAATTTAGCATGGGTCTCTTGTGCTTAGTTCCAGGGTAAAAAATAGATTGAGTGATAATAAACAAGAGAAAAATCATTCTTGTGCATGCTTGGTAGACAAGTGGCCTGAGGAAGAGTGTTTGTGATATCATGCCATAATAGGGAAGAATGCTTTTTAGTCTCCGGAAAGTGGATAGCATATTATATTCGTTCTTAGCAAATCTGGATTTTGTCCCTGATTCTGCCCCTGGCCTCACGAGTGACACTGAGAAAAATCACTTTTCTCTACTTTGTCTCTGCTTCCACAGCTTTAAAATCAGGAAAACATACACTTATCTTTTTTTCCTTTTTTTCTTTTTTTTAAGATCTCTCAGACCCCTCAATTAAGGATCCAGGAGAGAACTAGATAGTGTTATTATTATGAATAGCCCAGGCTAATGTGGGAATAGAACAGAAATGATGACTCTACAACTTTTTTTAATACAAATTCTCCAGTGTTCAGTCTGGCACAAAATTGTTATGTATAACAGGGCAGAGAAATAACACAGTATTAAGGTAGCTTTTCTTAAAACAGCCATTGATTTAGGGTACCTCAGATTTATCAAGTTCAGTTTAGATGTCTTTTTTTTCATGGTTTTTTCAGTGAGAATACAAAAATCCACTTTGGGAAACACAGAGGGTTAGAAACGATGAAAAATTAAACCCAACATGTTTCAAGTCAAGTTTTTCAAATAATAGGTGGTTTCATTTTATATTACAAAAATAAAATTACTTTAGTTTACATTTTAGGAGATCAAATGCTGCTCCATTTAGGACTACATCTGCATATGTGCATATGTGTGTGTGTATGTGCGGGCACGCACGTGTGTCTATATACTTTAATGTTTGGTTCTTTAGAGCATTTAGAAGAAATAAAAAAGAAGAAAATCTGGTCTCTCAACTACTTTAATTGACAATATCTCATTAAGTTGAGGGATTAATTTTATTCCAAGTGCATGGCAAAAGAGAAGTCAAAAATTTTACTCAGAGCCAAGGGCAATAGGGGAGTTGCCTTTTTTCAAGAAACATGGCTATGCAAAACTTGCAAAGTTTATGGAATCTCTCTGGTTTGCATTGCTTTACAAGATCTGACAGAGGAGTATTGTTTCCAGAAGTGCAACTTCTTAATGTGTTTCCCAGAATTCTTAAAATATTGTGTGTTGGCAGTAGTGGTCTAAGGGTCACCTGCATCCTGCTGGAATAACCTTACCTATACATAGATAGAAGTAGGTAGCCCTGTATATAGATGTGCTCTTTTCTTTTCTTTCTTATTTTCAATAGATTTTGAGAATAACACAAAGCTGTTGAGACATTAAGGACATTTTAGAGCACAGGAGGAGTATACTTTAAAATCTTTAAGTGTTACTCAAAGCTTTCTGCTTTGTTGTTTATTAATATTTAGCAGAAAGCGCAACACCCTTCTTCCCCTGCCCTTTCATTTCACTAAATGCCTCACAGGTAGCATTCAAAGGAGATCTGAAATTCTAAGAAATGCAAACTAACTTGATCCAGAAGCCTCTTCTCAAGTAAATTATCCTGATCAGTAGTATGGCTTCATATGGTATTTCCATGGATGTAAAGCACACGAGACAAATAGTTTAAACTGCTGCTCCCCAGTATCGACCACGCGCAACCAACTGATTGTCGACTACGCAAAATTATTTCTTTTTTTCCTAATCTGTGAGCTATAAAGCACCTATCATGGCTGCCACCCAGACTTTTCAGTAACATTAAAACAAAGCAAAACAAAAGAGCCCTCAAATATTCACTCAGTAATGTATCTCCCTCCCTCAAGGAAAACTTGCCTGCCATAAAATTCCAATCAGTTGCACACACACAATTATGAAAATATGGGCCTCAAAACTTCATTCAAAAGCCTGATTACACTAAATATAGATAAACATGTAATTTCTCCTTCCTTTCTATTTTTAAAGCATGTTTTCAACAGACGTTGAAATGATAATGAGCGGTTTAGATTGTTTTTTTCCTTTTTGCATCGAAGGGTTTGTGGAGGGTTTCATGGTTTTAATAGCTATGTATTCTTTATTGCTCCTTTAAAATGCTAATAAAAGTGATGAAAAGGCATGAAAAATCATCACTGATTGCATAGGAATTCACTTAAAATATGATCTTTCCTTTGCTCAGTTATCATCTGTGGTCGTGTTTCCTTACAGAAATGGTAAAGGCCTAAAAGTTCTTAATAAAAACCACATGCTTCTCTTTACTCCACCACCACACTTGGATGTATTCCCCTGTGGAAAACTACACCAGGTTAACCACTGCAAGGCGGCTTTATGGTAAATCGGATCTGTTTTTAAAAATGCATTCCCAGAAGATTCCGTTTAATACACTGTTTCTGAGAATACCTCTGTGAGAGTGTCTTTTTGATAGTCTTGCTCTTCATATTTGGAAGCAACCTCGGCTGGTGAAAGGCAGGACCAGAAAAGACTATTTTGAGACAATAAAGAACCGAAGACCAGAATTACTTAGAAATTAAAGACAAGGAGCATGTATGTGTTGCATTCAGCATCTTTTTTTTCTATCTCTGGAGACGTAAAATTATTCTTCCGACTTAACAGAAAGGAAAATGGATGATTTTCCTTTAAGTATGTAAGAGGCAGTGTTTAACTGATCCAAACCTTGAAATACGGCAACGACACTGAGAAGCTATTATCTGCACTTACGGCCAGGTCTGGAATATAATGCACCTTCTAGTTAAAAATGCAAAATGTGTTTTTAAGGTTTTTTATTTATGTTTCGAAAGTTTACGCTAATTTGAAAAAATATCCCCACACTTAAAATGGAAATGACTGTGTACTCAGCAGCATCTTTTAGAAGAAAAAATTTTAAGCCAGATCTTCCCATTCTCAAATTGCATGTTGGGGTCTGCCAGTAATAATTGATTCCACATAAAACTACTTCCCTTCCTTGTTCAGGAGTGGTGACATAGCCTTGCACATTAAGGGGGGTGAGGGGGAAGAAAAGGATCTTAATTCAAAGGCAGAAAGAGAGGCCTAGAACAACCATTTGACCTTGCTCTGAAGGAAAAAAAAATAGTAGGCGCTAAATGAAATTTTAAAAATTGCTATTGGTAAAATAAGAGTATGAGATCAGCTGGCTTTCTGGTGAAGCTGCTTTCCAGAAAGGTTAGAGCAGCGTAATACCTGACAATACACTCCTCCATTGTCCACCATGCAAGCAGCTTCAAAAGCACACCAGGAAGGTGTTTTTTCATGAAGGTGGTAGGTACAAGGAGGGTTATCGGCTTAGGAAGAGGCTCGTTTTCTTTGTAATTTCTTTCTCAGACTGTGAGAGGTTAAAATGGTTAAGCAGTTATCCTTCACTCCATATTATGGCTCATTCCTACTAGCAATAAAATGAAGGAATTACTTGTAAGGGCAGAAATGTCATTATTTTTGCACTCATCCTGACCCCAGCATCTAAAAATACAAAATGCTGGAATTTGTAGAGCAGGTGACATTTTAAAAAAGGGCCCAGGGAAGTCTAATAGTGTAAAGGCTAAATGTACTTAGGAGGTGGAGGGACAGAAATAGAGAGATATCTCTGCTTCTGACCTAGGCCTAACAAGATTGGCCACATAATTCATTTCAATGACTTCTTGTCTGTGCAGTTTACCTCTGGGTTTAGACAGAAACATTTCTCTTTAGCATAATGGATCACAGTGTCAAGTTGGCTACCTTCTGCCTCAGAATGGGGTTAATTTTAGTCTGATCCTCATGTTGAACACACAAGGAATATATATGACTCATCAACCCTTGCCAAAAGCATAAGATAGGTTCCTGAAACTCAAAGGCTATCTGCTATTTGAAAAGATTCGGCTGCCTCATATTAATTGAGCTGAGCTTCCTTTTAGGTCTCCAGCAGCCTACTGAAGCTACACGAGAAGGTATATAAAATTTCTAAAACACTGTATGACAGTTCTGCAATCCTTTTTTCTTTTTTTTTTCTTTTTTTCCCTAACAGCCTCACTATAAATCTGGTCAAAATCAAGCGCTTAATTCTGCTTCCACAGGGATACTGCATTATTTCTAGTGTATTAGCTAGTATTTATCCTGCAGGCTCTCAACTCTGAGCATGCTACAGCCTGGAGAATCAGGCTTTTGAGCAGGTGTAAAAGAGGAATTAATGAAACGGTGAGCAAAAGTTCTTTTTGTTCTTCTTGATTTGAAGGCAGACATGGCTAAATACTGAATCACATGAGTAAAATGACAGAGTCTCTGAGAAGTCCAGTAAGGATGGTCATGTAGTTTCAGAAAAACTAAGAAATTTCTCTGCGTTTCCCTTAGTCTATTTTTTTATAATCAACAAATACCTGCTACTACTGTCCTGCCCCTCCACTCAAATTTCCAGCTCTCATGTGTAATCAGGCCACCCAGAAAGGTGTAAGCAAAGTATTCAAAGGGCAGAATAGCCCAATCCTAGTAAGGGAATTTTAGGCGCTTCCAGTCTCAGAGGACTAGGCTGGGTTTTTCACATTATTTTTTCAGAGCAGGTGTGACCTAAGGCTAAAATCCCTGCTCCACTGCAGGCCATAACAAAAAACTCACGGGCTTCACCAGGGTCAGGCTTTCACTCAATAAGCCTGTAGCACACTTTGCTGTTACAAAACAGAACTGAGTCCAAAGAGCAGATATGTCAAGCAAGGCGGCATCATTTCTTAATAGACATCTTTTTACCTGCCACAGTAACCTGTGGTGTAGCAGGAAAAGACATTCACAGTTCCCTGTGAGTGCGATCCTGTGTTTCACATGACAAATTCTTCTGCTTCCCCAAAGCATAATGATTCACCAGATTTAGCCAGGACCTCTATGTAAAAGCTCCAGTCACACATAGTTTCATCATTAACTGCTATATTTACCTTGCCCTCCTTACACCAGTGTTTCTTCCCTTTTACCCGTGCCCATCTCCCCTGCAGAGAAACCAGGCAGACCAACGCTGGGGCTGCTGCAGCTTTGGCAACATGCTTATCTAGCAGCATCTTTCTTGTCTTTCCTACTTCAGAGAATATCAAAGCACATCTCTTCTTCACTAGCCTCACCAAGACCACCGTTTAGGCAAAGCATGGCCATTGCTTGCTCTCAGAGCCAGGTCCCATCAAGGGCAGCACCAGCTTTTTGCCACTGAGCTCCTCAGTGCCTGCTGCAGTGGAAGAGACTCTCACTGCGTTGATAATTTTTTTCAGAAGCCAAAGTCAACCCCTCTGAGACACAGAGAGCCTCCTGTTATAAACTGGCATAGTTCCATTAAATTTATGCTGAGTTACACCATTTGCAAACGTAAGTCTACCCTCTTGTGTATATGAATTATGAAACAGATTTTAGTTACAGTATCCCACATCGCTTCTCAAGTAATAAACCATACAATTTTCTCAGTCTCCTTAGATGCATGTTTAGTAATACCTTGTAATGTTTTTTATAGTTTTCCTACCTTCACTAATTTCATTACCTTAATGGTCAATGTCTTTATGGTTATTGAAAAACCTCAGGTTAAAAATGGTTGTTAAGTATAGAACAACAGAACTACTAAAGAAAATCATAGTATTTGATTAAAATGCAACTGGCAAAAAATAAAGAGGTTCTTGTTCATTCACTAGTTATAGCTTTTAACCAGAGCACATAATCAAACTCCAGATTTTGGACGCATATGAAATGTGAACCCTAATCTGAATGACAAGTAACCTCTAGTATTATAATGGGATGAAATAAAAACCATAGCTCCAAACACTCCTAAAATTTGGGGGGTTCTAAATCTGGATTTGAAATCTGTGGCTTGTGCCTACTCAAATAAACTTCTATTTAAAACCCTATTTCAATAAACTTCTATTTTGTGGCTTGGGCCTATTTAAGTAAGCCTTTCAAAATTAAGTTCTATTTATAGGCCCCAAATTTATTTACAGTATCATTTTTTAGGATTTTAGGATTAGCTATATCTTTATGTAAAGAGGAACCTTTGTTCAGAGGATATTTCTCCCTTCTTCATCCATGATCATAATCTAAGGGATGCAACAGAAATGGTTGCATCATGTGTTTATTATTATAAATAAATTGCTTATTGGCACTGTTTCATTACAAGAACATACAAGAAAGACAAGCGTGAGAGAGTGACAAGATTTTAGCTACTCTCTCCCATTCCCATAATTTCTTTCTTTTCTTTCTTTTCTTTGTTTGAAATAAATTTATTATAAGAGGGTTTGAATTAAGTTTAATCGCAAAGTAGTCCATGCCTTCACTGCATATTTCCCAAACTGGATAAAAGACTTGACACTATTGCTACAAATTATGATCTTTTCATACTGTTTCAAAACATCACCCAAAATGAAACAATCACAATTATTTTTGTAAATGTTTTGTGCTAGACCATTCTTTTTCAGCAGGCGCCATTCTGTATTACCCATTGCCTTCAATTTATCTCTTCTCTTTTTTCTTCCTTACTCATCTCTTTCCTTTCCTTTTACCCAAATCTCTGCCAGTCTTTTTCCTTATGTTAGTACCCCTTCCTCCTGTTTAGGGCCAAAAAACAATGGTGAACTCAGCTGATCCTCAGATAGCAAAAGTATACATGACTCTGCTAAAGTCACCTTGCAGGAGTAGGGTTTTTATAACTTTCTTCTTATCTCCCCATTAGCGCTTGAACTATACCTCCTTCTTATAAGGCTCCAAGTTCTTTCTCAGGAGAGGTGAGCAAAGAAATAGATGACAGTTGCCACTTCTAGGTTTTCGAAAAGTTGGCAATCAAAGTGAGAAGTCATGAATCCACAGTACTGCTGCACTATCATTTTCTGTAGACCTAAGACACAACTTGTCATATGATTCCTTTAGGCTCCCTTACTTCATATGCTGTGTTTTTGTTTCAACAATGAAAAAGGTCCATCCTTTTTTCCATTTCAACTGAGGAGATATGACAAAAGGCAGAGTTTTCATGAACTAATTACAGTCCTTTGGAAATTACCTTTTGTGCTAGGAAAATATGCTTTTTTTTCCTTTTTTCCCCCCTACTGATGAGAAAGTAAGCAGTTTGAATAAAAAGTACTATTTAAAGAAAGAGTACAGTTACATAACCTTTCCACAAAATTCAGACAATTTTTTAGCTCCACTTTGCAAAAAGAAGTATGCTACTTCCACAGAATTATACATACAATAATCTATAAAAAGATTTCTATACAGAAAAAAATTAGAGGTTTTTTCCTTTGGAAGAGAGTATTGCCTTATGTCGCAGTGCACATTCACCATTCAACAAGGCCATCATGTTTTGCCCTGTTTCTACAATATATGGCAGAACCTGCTAGCATATACTCCTGTCTCCCTACTTTGAAAATCAAGGAGAAATGTGTGTACGTACTTAATGACAGGCTTCAGCCCCTTAGGGTGCAGGTTCACAGTCACCATAAGCTGATCTAGAGCCGCACTGTCACCAAAACAGGCCCTACCACCCTTCCCCTGGGCCCTTGTCCTGTATTCCCACAACCTCTTTTTGCCAGCATATCTGTGTGCAGCCCATGGACAGACAAATCAGGGACGTGGCTCAGCTGAAAGACCATGGAGTTTCTGCAAGACCCATTTTCAGCTGAGAAGATGGCAGGAGCAGGAACATGAGCAAGGAGGATGAAAACTAACAAGCAAAGCTAGCGGGGTGGTGGAGAGCTGCTTAAGTCAACAAGAAAGTAGGTATAACCATGCCCTGAGTATTCAATGACCCATCCACTCTATTTACAACCCATGGTCTGTACAAGTCTGTACAAGTACACACTGTAGCACAGCATCTCAGAATGTTCCAAACTTGAAGAAAATGTTCAAGTCCTTGCCCGTGCAAGATGGAGCAGCTCCAGAAATTTCATAGAGGTGTTCCTCGTACCCAGAGCTGCAGGCCAGAAGGCAGTTGCCTACACTGGAAAACAATGATAATTATTTCATTTTTTTGTTGTTGATGTGGTCTAGAAGGACCATGTGGGAAGTCTTCCTGGTTCAGCAAAGCATTTAGCAGCACCACTGCTAGAGATCAGAAGAGAGGTACTTCTTGAAATGCTACCAAATTTGGTGGAGTTTCAAGAAGGTATCCTCGTACTTATGTACCGGAGGGGTTGTGTAAGTTACAGTGGATGTGTTTAATTATTTCACAAGCAAGATTTATGCAAGAAAACATTTACCACAAACAGTGTCTCTGCAATGTCTTTTCCACTTAGGTGTTGTACTGAAAGCACACAGATGAACCAGTACTCGTACAGAATAAGAAGAGGGTTGAGAATTTTTCTACAGCTAAGAACTGTATGCAAAGGTGTTATCTACTCTTCAGTGTTTGACCAGTGTGTGAGAGGACCCCACAAGTAACTCTTAACCAAACAGGTGTAGCTCAGGCTTTCAGGTTCCCTCAGCAAACTCCACTAACGTGGGAAACAGAACCAAGATGAGGACGGTACGTTAAAGGCATGAATTATGTCATTCATTTTATTTGCTATCTCCTAGGACTCCTGAGTGAGCATTTCTTATTCAAACTATATGTAATATGCATTGAGAAAGTCCCAGTTGTTTGGATGGAGGTAGCAGATTTGCATCTGTGTTTGTTAGAAATATTCTCCCTCTCTCTCTGCCCCAACGAAGTGCGATAGAGTCATTATTTCTCATTTCAATAGACAACAGCAGGGTAACTTTTTATATAAGAAAAACTAAACATCATGTGAATCGTGCACAAAATCTCTTATTTTTCCAGGAAGGGTACAACCATGAAAAGAATTGTAAAAAAATGTGGCATACTACTTTTAGTGTTTTCCTGCCAGCCAGAAAAAAAGCAACAAAAAAAAGTTGCAAAGAAGCTTCATGGTTTATCAACTATACCGCTGAGCCTTTTGGCCATCATCGTAAATCTCTTCAAATTCTTGCTCCTGTTTTGATGGAAAACATTCAGTTCTATAATAATAGTACTTAGATAACCTGTACTTGACCTGCCTTTGGATAGTGATGATTTTCCATACAAGATGTTTTACTGTGATGACACAGTGATTCAGACACTTATCTTAAGGCAGCTGGTGTACAAGTGCTTGGCTCTGGGAATTTTTTTCCTCCACTGCTATTTGAATGTAAGCTGCATGTTGAAGGCCTTTCATGCCAGGCACATTTTCAAAGTATTCTCCCAGTTAATACATTTCCATTGGAATGCCTCTGTTTTTGATTTCAAGAACACAGCACTGCACCCATGGGAACTGAGCTTTTCAGGTGTTAAAGAGGATTTGTTGTAAAGAAAGTGATTATAATAGGATTTAATGTAATTGAAAGTCAAGGTACAGTAGCCATACACTGTATCAGAGACAGCATTAAACTTGTATTGTGAGTGAAGGAGTTTTGCTGAGCAAAACCTGACACCACAATGAATAAACCACGGTGGAAGACCTCCTGCTGTTGTGCACCTTTTGTTAGCCAGTGCTGTCCTGACTGCCTTGCTCCCCAGAGAGGCAGGACAAGCAGCAGAGCTGAACTCCCAGAGGCTCGTAACAGCATGAAAAAAATCTTCGGAAATAACAGAGGCAGGTCCCATGGACTCGGCCTGTCCACGCGAGTCCCTGTCTTGCAGTTTGTCACTAGCTCTGCCAGAGGTGCTGCCAGCCACAACCCCAGATAACTCGCACAGAAGGCCTGACATTGCTGTGCAAGGCAGTGCTTTTTTGCACTGTTGCACAGGACCAATGTGAAACTAATTTGACTCTTCCTCAAATTCACTGAATTCCTCTGTACCATCTGCCCTGCTGGCAATCAAAGAAGTTGTCAAAACTCTCTGGAAAAGCCCTGTTCCCCTTAATTGCTTTCTTTGCATCCTTGAAATCCCTTGGACGGACAGGCTTCCGGTATCTCACATACTTAAATAAACCCTTATTATCACGTAATTGCTATTCTTCAGAATTTCCGTCTTCTTTTTCCTTATCATAGCTTGCACTCTTTTCTGCTGGCTTCATTCCTGCTGTCTCTCCATTTTCCAGGGGATCTTGCTTACCTCAAACAGCATCTTGAACTTCACCATTTAATCATCATTTGTTTTCTCTCTTCTCCTGCTTTCTTTTCAGCTGCTTCTGTGAGTGTTACAATGTCCTTAGATAACTTCTTTCTTGACTGTATGTGGGTAGTAGAAGTCACTGTTATTATCTTTTATTACATTTTGTTCCCTCTTTGATATTCTTCAACATTATGCATTCAGTAACTTCTCCAGATCAGAGGTCAGGAATTTAGTCCTGCTAGTATTTGGGCATTTTTAGGCCCATAGCTGAGTTGGTCAAAATGTTTTTCATTTAAAAGACAAAAACGTCCCTTTCAATAAAAATGTAATTTTAAGGAAAAAAAAATGTTTTTACAATGTTTTCCATGGCAAAGGGGATTGTTCCAGCAAGAAATTGATTCACCCAAATTAGACCAAGGCTTTAACCAGTTTTCACTTTTCACAGGAAATCTCTAACAAGAAGTCTGACATTTTTCTTTCAAATTTCCTAGGGATATAATTGGCATGTGGAGGTCATAATGAATGCAGGTGATTGCATAGATATATTTGCCTTTAAAAAAACCTGTGATAGCTCTGTATTTTGGGTCCTTACCAATCTGGGTCTTCACATTGAACAAAGATGTTTAGAACAATGAAGCATTTTCATGGACTACAGTGAGCGTAAGGTTCTCACAAGCTGTTCCTTCCTGAACGACGTAAAATATATAGGCCCGATCTTGCGTCAACCACAAATCAGACAACTTGGGATTTGCTGCGTGCATGCATATATGCATCAGCATCACAATCATCATCATACCCCACCCCACTGCTCATTGCCATCCCTGAAACACAGGCCCCTCTGTGGTGTTGCATGGCAGCAATTACAATGGCATAAGCAGCAAAAAGACACCTCTAGTTTTAAGCAACATCTTCCTGTATGGTTTGTTTGCATGCCTCTCCCCATCCACAGCTCATAAGTTGGATGAGGGTAAAAAGAGGAAGATCTGCTGCGAACAGACATGTGCCAAGGAAAGTAGGCTCCTGTTTCAGAAAGGAAACAAATGATGTACCATCACCCGAGGCAGTGGGGTGTGTCAGGTCAGAGGAGAGAGGGGTGGCTGTGATTTTCAAGGCTTCCTTGCTGCTGGTCCTGCAACCCCACTTTAACGTTCTCCTAGATGAGGTGTGAAACCGGAGATCCTGGGTTCACCATTTCCATCCTTATATCTTCTCTTATTCTGAGTACAGCCTGGGCAGCATCTGCAACTCTGAACCGTCACTTTTATTCCATTTCCCAAATGTGCAGTGGCCATGCACTCCTAGCATTCCTCAGACATGGAAGAGAGAAAGCTGTTTACACTACTATTTCCTTTAATTATTTCTGCCACTTCACCTCTCATTTTGAGTCAGGATTTGTTTTCTTTCTTTCTGAGGAAGAAACAAAAAATTGAGGAAGTTCATTACGAAGAAAAGTGAAATGTCACCAATAATTAGTTAAAAACACCAACCCGAGGAACCAGTTTAGGAACACACATATAGTCACACACACACACACAAAACAATTAGTGTTTCAAGCTTAAAATTCAGGACCTTTGATGAAAATGTGCAGTGGTGAGAGGATTCAATTTCTGATGATGTTCTTGAAGGGCAGAAAGAGAGATAATAACTTTGATGCCATCTCTTTGTTTAAATGACAATTGTTTGTAGTTAGCTGCTATTTAATCTCCACTACAGAGAGGAACCACTACACAGCTAAACTCTCTTCTAATGAGATCATTATTTTCTTACCACTCTTCAGAATGAATGTCATTTTACATAGCAAAACTACAGAGGCAGCGTTTTAGAACACTGCTACCTTTTATCTAACCAACATAAGAGGCACTTGAGAAACGGACAAGGAGGGTCAAGAAGAAAATGTACGCAGCATAGCTTCTTTGCCTGGCAGGCAGGGAAAGGACAAAGGAAGATGTCCATGATAACAAGACTGACCATCATTATCAGTGGAGAGGGGTCCAAGCTGCAAAGTTTCGGAAATAGTTAGAGCGGGTTTGGCCCAGTACATTAAAGGGATTTGCCTGGATTTAATGCCAACCTTCAGGGTTTAGTCACATTTTTAATTACCACTAAATATTGTTTAATACTTTGACATTTGCCAATTATTATCCAGCCTGGAAAGATACCAGCCAGCTTAGCAGCGTCAGAAACCTCGCTCCTTTTGCGTACTGCCCCTTTAAAGACTGAAGTCTATCCCTTCCAGACAAAGGGGACATGCATGCGATATGTGCCATTTTGCATTTCATTTTAGCCGCAGACTGAGAGCAAGCAGACTGAGAGAGATGAGAGCCAGTGCATTTTGCTACAGCGGTTCAAAACCCTCCTGCCCGCCCTGCCCCTGTGGCAGATGTTGCCTCCCCCTGGAGCACTGGCAGCAAAAAGCAAGCATATGCCCATGCCTCAGCCACTGCAATTCACAGTCCACAGCTTAAGGGGCTGATAAAGGTACCTCTGCACTAATACACCGGATTGCTGTTCCAGGCATGGAAACCTCTGAGCAGGGAAGGAGGGTGCGCGCTGCTGGAGGCAGTCACGTTTTAAATTGCTCTAAGTCTCTGCTTTGGTGCCTGCCACTCGGATCAGTCAAGCAAGGCATTCATATTCATGGGGCTGACACTCTACCTGTGCCCCTCTGCCTTGTTAATAAATGAACAGAGGTTTCTGAACAGGAATTTGCAGAGCAAGGAGCTGCCTAGAGCCAGCTAATCAGAAAAAAGTAGTCCCAGGGAGCAGGTAGAAATTATACTGCCAGCCTTGAGCATCCAGAATCATGGAACTGGCCCAAGGAATCATGAGAGCTACTTAAAAATCATGTGATTTTAATAAACAATTCACACGGGATTCCTTTTATTTGCTTTTGGATTTTATAGATTTCCAGGATCATGTTTATAAACTTTTAGCCAGAATATAAGGCCCTGAAGGCTCCCATTGAAAAGTAAGTGAAAGAGAGAAAGATCTGCATCCCCTCCTGCGATCCCAGGAACGGAGCCATATGACAACAAAAGATGTGTATCAGAAATTGTACTACTTGTCAGATTTTTAAAGCCACCGGAGCAGGCAATCGTTTAACCTCTTTCTCCCCCTCTCCCCGCAGCATGGAAGTTTTTGCATTTGTTCCTTCTGTTGTTTCATTTGTTCCCCCCGTGTTTCTCTAAATCTGAAATGTCATCTCTTTTGCCCTTTGTTTATGGGAAAGCGTGTTTGAGAAGCAAAAGAATCAATGCTCTGCTCATGAAATGGAGGAGTGTTCGGCATTCGTAACATGAATGGACGAAAATAAATGCCTCTGGCTGCTGGTTTTGTCCTGCCGTACCACGCTCCGGCTCTACCAGGCCTGAATCTGAGTGGCGGTGTGGGGAAACGGGGCCTCTTTTTAAGTTTTCAGTGTAACGGTCAGAGCATTCAGGCATGTGCAGACATGCCAGTCCTGGTGTGTGCTTTTTGTTTTTGTTTGTTGTTTGTTTTAACAGCTGCTAATAATTATATTATGCTGCCACAGAGGTAGTTCTGGGAAATGGGGATCGTTGAAAGCACCGAAGTGATAGGAAGAAGATGCCGCTTCCCTCCCCCCCTCCCTTCCCCATGTTAGTTTTCTGATACAAACAGCATTCCTGCCTCATTCCCCTCTGAAGTTAAAAGACTTAAATTCTTTACAAGGAAGGTCATCCTTTTGTAGCCAAAACCCTGTTTGCTTTTGTCTTTCCACTCGCTTTCAAATGAAAGAAAAAAACCCCTGCGAGCGTGCACCAGCCCACTTCACCAACTCTGAAATTAAGCATAACAAGCTCAGGGGATAAAAAAAAAAGAAAACGCTGTGTTTCAGTTATTAATGCGTGTGTGCGTGTGTGCATGTGTGCACGTGTGCGTGCGCGCATGTGGGCGCGTGTGTGTGCATGTGCGTGCATGTGTGTGTGTGTGTGTCTGTGTGTGTGTCTGTGTGTTCGGTGCAGAGCGCTTGCCAGCAGCTCTTCCACGAATGCTGCGCGGATTGTTCTCAACATGACCCGATGGCGAGTTAGCGAGCGCCGGGCGCACGGGCTGCAGTCACACAGTGTTCGGGACCTCGGTGTGCTCACTCAAAGGAACACTGTCAACTACCTTTAATAGTGTTAAATATAATTTATCGATTTTCCATTGTTTGCAATAATAACCTCCCTGAAGCTTGAGAATAATGTTTTCTTTTCCCCTGCAGATTTTGTCCTGTCTAACATTTTTTTTCCATGGTGTTGCTAATAGACCTTGAAATTAACATTGCATTTATGTTTAGGATCTATACCACGATTGTTTGTGCTGGTGCACTGCACTCATCCATCAGCAAAGCAAAATAGGAGAAAGAAGATGCATCTGAGCCCCTTACCATCCTGGGAAAAAATGGGTCAAATTCTGCCCTTAGACGTAGGCACAGAGCTCTCATTAAGGTCAGGGGGAGGCTGACTGCATATGTGTCACCTAGGCAGAATTTGGCTCGGTGCTTGTTAGCCGATTGCAGCTGTAAAGCTAGAGAGGGCATAAAATGTTGGGGAGGGTCTTAATACATCCTGTATAAACATTGGCTGTTGGGGATTTTTTTATTACTCTGTGAGGTCAGGTACATTTGAAATAAAGTAAGGTATCTATAATTCCCTATGAAATTAGAATAAGCTTTAAAGTGAATTAAATTGGGGTCTAAACCAAATAACAGTATCCCTTTGAACAGTTGCATAAGAAAAATTGCCAAGCTCTAAGTAAAATTGGAAGACTGGGTTTGTCAGACTGACTTGTATTTAACAAAATGGCAGATATTCCACTTTACGTTAGCAATTAGCAATAAAAGAATTTAGAATTTACCTCAAACTTTTTTTCCCCACTTTAACATAAAACTTCAATAAAAAAGTTATGCTGCTATTAAAAGCACATTGTGTTGAGAACCCCTGTAAAACACAATATGTTTCAGGGTCACATTAGCAAGCAGGAATCAGGAAATATTTAAAGGGTCCCTCGTTACCTGCTAGTATCTCTTTCTTTCCCATGGAAAATGAGAAATGAGCTGGAATGTAAAGAGGGGGAAGCAGGAGAATAAGAAATGCACCAGGAGGGCATTTGGGATAGCCAAATCCTATGGCTTTGCACAAGGCCTCTGACTTCTGGGGAGGGGGTTTCCATAGCTTGTAGGGAGCTGATGATGCATGGAGGGCTGACACTGCAAAACAGCCGGTGCGGGGGGAAGGGAGCAGGGAGAAGGTGAAGGAGTCATATATACAGCTTTTCACCCTTCAGTCTCTATTCAATTTACTTTCTGTGAGTGTTATGAAAGCACTCAGTGCAACACAACCTGATGAAACAATCACGCTTGCAAAACCTGTGTGTATCTAGAAATTGCCAGAACTTCATCTGTATGTAGGGTTCCCATACAGGAAATAAAAGCTGGGTGATTTATGGCATTTTATTGCACTTCTTGGCCATTGCTAATGTTTTCTTCATCGAGAAATGGCAGAAGCTGCAATTTGGATTTTTATTGTGCAGTTTGCCAGTCCTCCCCATCCCCCTTCCCTTTCTGTTTCCTTTCCTGGGTGAACTTGCTTTGGGTTTAGGAGATGAAAGTTTATGGAGGCAGAAGAGTGTCAAGGGGACTGAATCCAAACACAGAGCCAATGAGCATGTTGCCAGATTTTATCTACCCTCACTGAAAATACAGTATCCAGAAAAAGAAGAGTGATTATAAAGGAGAGTGACTTAGCCTCTAACTTACACAAAAATTCTTGGACGGGTTTCTGGTTTTCTTTTTTAAACAAACAAAACAATGTTTCCTGGTTGGCAGTTCCCAAAGTCTTTCCTTTTTTTCCCATTTTTTGGCACATTGCTGAAAGGTCATGCTGATGTATTTCCAAAACATGCTCATTGAGTACAGCTTTGCAAAAAATAAGAGCCCCTTTCTTTAAGGCCTGATCCTGCTCTGATTTAAGGCAGAGACAAAATTTCAAGTGTTTGCAGGAGTAGAGCCTAATCACAGAGTCAAACTCACTGTAGGATTAAATACAGGCTGGGTAGCACCAACTACTCCTAAAGCTGCTGACACCATTAAACAATCCTGTTTACCACTGCTTGTGTCTGCCAGACTGTAATGGTTCAGGCTAACAATGCTCGTGCTACTTTTCAACCTCAAGTAAAGATTTCTGACGATGATGCAAGGGCTAAATCAACTGTTTCTCATGTTAAAATAGTCTAGTGATGATTCCTTTGAAAGCCCTTGGGCCCATGCACTTGGGGGAAGGAACTTCAAACCCAGTGTGCTTCATTTCTGGGATGAACCGTATTGCACCAAAATGTTGCCAGATGAAAATCCTTTCCAAGATTGCACATATGCTCAATGGGCTGCAATTTTAAACTATTGAGTTTGGTTGGGCACCATGCATCAAAATGCATACAGACACGGCTGCTAAAACTGAAGGTGCATGAGCACACTTTGCCTGCTGCTTCCAAACATTGGAGTTTGCAGGCATACCGTCTTGTAATGTATGTGCATGTATGTATGTGTGTGTGTGTATGTGTACGGCTGCCGTTGTTTATTTGGCTTAGGCAAGCAGGCAGGAGGACGGGTAAATGGACAAAGAGGTTGACTAGAACTCAAGGAACTTACGCTCTGTTCTTGGCACAGCATCAGGTTTCCTGCGTGACCTTGTATAAGTCACTTATTCTGTCATGCGCCTCAGTCGTCCTCCCCTGTAAGAACTTTCCTTCCTTCCAGTAGTGCTATATAGTTAAAATGCATTAATGCACCAAGCAAGAACTGGCCAGAGGGGCAGAGGGGAGGGGTGGGTATTAAAGGAAGACTTTCTTGATACCGTGAAGGGTCTCACTTTAACTGTTACTTGTTAACACGTTAACAGGTAACTTTAACTGAAGAACAACTAACATTACCAGTGTTCACTGTTGTATTGTAGTAGTGCTCAGAGGCACTAGTCATAAATTAGGAACCCATTGTGCTAGGTGCTGTGCAAGCAAAGGACCAAAGTATGATATATTTGGCCTCAAAATTATAATCAGCAGGCTTTTCATAATGCTGTAAAAATCGAAGCCAGTGTTCCAGTGTTGCAGATCTTCGTGCCCAGCGCTTGTTTTCCTAGGGTTTTTGTACTCAAGGGAACATAGTGTGAACTCAAGCACAAGCACTGAAAGTTTTAAGTACTCCTCTGATACGAAGCCTACTGCTCTCTCCTTTAGTTGCTTTCAGTAAGAAGTGAAATCTTCTTGGCTTCTGGATCAGGCTTTTATCTAAGGAGTTAAAGCAAACGCCAGTCTGTTGCCTTTAAACTCCAGCCCTGATCCCGGTGAATTTGCAGAGGGCTGAGAGGCTTTGAAAAGAAAGGCAGGTTTTTGTCACCTTTGGCACACAAACATCCCGGCAAGTTACCTTTTTGTTTATTCCACTGTACAACTCTGAACACGTTGCTTTCAGGGTGCTTACCTTCCATAGCATGACCTTTCAAGCAAATATATCCCTTCAAACTTTGGAATTCGGTGAGGTAGAATTAAAATCATTGACCTTTCATTTTCCTTTCCTCTTAGCCCACCTCCCTCTCATACGCTTTCCCTTTAATAACCAAGAAACACATCTGCAGTTTTTGCCGTAAACACTGCAAAAAGCATTAAGGTTTTTAAGGTAACCTTGGCAAAATCCAAATTAGAAAACATACTGCAGTGATTCACATTTAACCTCCAAGTTATTTCACAGCATAGCTGACAGCCTGCATTCTTCAGAACTTTGTGTTGTTTGCTTTTTTTCTTCCCCTCTCTCTCTGTAAGCAGCAGGACAAAAAAAAAAAAAAAACCCAAACCCAAAAAAAGCATAGGAATTTTTTCTCCATTGGGGGCCTGATACATAAAATACACATGAAGAACTAGTTCCTTTTCTGGCCACTGAACTAAAAAGAGACACATTTCTTACCAGTTTAGAATAACTCTGTCAAATCAACAACAATAAAACCCCTGGGTTTTTAGAAAAAGTTGTGTAGCTTATTACTTGATGATTTAGATCTTCAGCTTCCTCCCCTCCAGTCAGGGCCACTCAGCCAAAAAAGAGCCTTCGCTGTTTAAGTCATCACGGTACTGTCATCATTTCCTAACCCTGCCAGTGCCATCACCTTGGCTCATCCTCCGGAGCTGTAGGGGAGACAAAAGCAGTCTGGGGAGCAGGGCGGGCGATGTACCCCAAAGGCAGCGCGGAGCCAGTCAGCCGGGATGTAAGGCATGAGCTCAGTCTCACTGAGAAAGCAAAAGCAAGGGACAGAAAGATGCTACAAAGGGAAGGGGTGGGGTTCTGTTTTTCTCAGAAACGTGCTGCACTGTAGGACTGTGCCTTTTATTTTTGGCACAAATTGCTGTAGCAAATTATATAGCTTATCAGATGTGGTTTGTTAGGCTCAGTAAAGAAACCACTGCAAGGACTTGTTTTCCTTGTTGCCTGTACCCGATTATGAGATCGGCACAAATCAGATTCCTGATGTTGCACAGGAACAAGGTTGAAACTCCACGGGCCTTGTTTTTCCTGTAACCGAATTAAGCGTGATTGGGTTACAAACCAATTCAGCCCAATTGGGTTGATTTTCTCTCTGACTTTACGCAACAGTAGTCTGCCTGTTCACCTTGATGCACAGGGATTTACTGGTGAATAGGGAGCTACGTGCTAATTTCAATCATGGCATAAGCCCACGCAGCTCCTCTTAAAACAGCTGAATGGAAGCGACGTGCCCTTGCTCCAGGGCTGCATTTGGCCCCTTAGTTAGGTGTGAGAACCCACAGACTGCAAGATCAAATCCTGCAAGCCTCTGTTTTCTTCTCAATAGCCCAGACCAGCCCCAAAGGATGTAAACATGAATTAGAGAAGATGCAGAAGGGATTTCAGAGTACATTAATAAACAGGGCTTAGCTATGGCAACTAGGGAGCAGATACACATTTTATTCAGGTCTCCCGGCTACTGGAAAAATAACCTTTGGTAAAGGGGTGGGCAACGAGGAGATTAACACTGCCAATTAAATCCACTTGCAACCAGAGCTACATGCAGTCCCTCTCCCACACCAGTAAGACACTGTCACCACTGAAATGGCATAACCTGTTTGCCCTGATGCTTCTAGTGCCTGGTGAGCAGATCTACACAACAGTGTATGGCTGGTGCCAAAGGTAGAAAGGAACCAGAGGGAGGAGATAGGCCAAATACAAAATCCTCAGCCACCCATCTGTTTTCAGGGGAGGAGAGAAAATATTTCATTTTCTACCTGTAAAGAAAAATGGATTCATGTCACATCCTTCCTTGATTATCCCCAGCATTATGCAATTCAATAGATTTGCTGTCTTGATTAGACAGGCAGAATAGAATTTTAATTGTGAGTCTCTGGAAGGCAAAATGGAGAGATTTGTATGAAAAAATTGGGAGGCAGCAGCGTTATTGGAAGGCTGAGCTTTTTATAGTCAGTCTTTCTGCTTCATTCGACCATCTGCCTTTACTTGTGCTCTGCTGCTTGGGGTTGAGAAGTTGCTGGCTTTAAAGATGAGCCGCAAAGTTTAACCAGATAAATAAATGTGTGCTAGATCTCTCTCTACTAGCAGAGCAGCCTTCAGCATTCCAGCTACATATGTTGACAAAAAGAATGTTTTAATTTTAGCATTATTTTTACTGTTTATCAAACAGAAATGATGCATGTAGTTACTTGCACGAGTCACAGTTAAAGGAAAGTCCCTTTCGAAAAGGCCTGAGAAATGTAGACAGATGAAACTATTTTACTGGGGGGCAAACAGAGAAATTATTTATTTTTTTAGGTGCATGCTTATAGATACGTTGGTAGGAAGGGGAGTTGGCTGGCCTAGGCTAGCGTTTGCGGGTCAGGGAGGAGGTACGAGTGTCTGAGTCAGAAGCCAATGCTAATTTAAGGAATTTGGGGCTTAGTTCATGCCAGAAATCAGAGCTGAACTCAGTCCAGGACCAGGTGAGAGCAAACGTGGCTTTTCTGTACATTTATTCTAGGTCAGTGGCGAAATGTATCAGCCCTACTTATTGGCTTGGGAGGTCGGCAGTAAAGTGAGAAGTCTGGGTAGACACAGAATGGTTTGAGCGATACGTGGTAGTCTCCGCTACAAGGACTGAACCCATTTGGGGTCGTTATTTGCAAACAGTGATTTTCACTGAGGTGTAATTGTCTCCCTGTCTTTTTAATTATAAAAGCTTGGTGACAGAAAACATCGGCTTCTCAGGTTCATACATGGATTGTCCAGAATTCAAATACACAAATTCCAGCCCAAATAGTCAATGCTCTGAGATGTATAAGGTCCCTGGTTTAACTCATTATGAGCAGGCTCTTAACCATTCAGTGATGCGCTTTCTCTCTGTGAAAAACTTTAAAACCATGTTGGATTCATTCCAATGGGAAAAACAGTTGCAACCATAAACAGTTTCATAGGGCTGGGAAAATGTTCCCTGCCCAGATCTAACCTGTTCTATAGGTGGAATAAATACGAAAACATCTTGAAATACACTGTTGCTACTAGGCAGGCGATTTATGTTGCTGGATTGGAGTTTTTCAGTATTTTGTTCTTGTCTATAACAGGCACCTAGAGATTCTAGCATCACCCTGGTTAGTCCAAACATCTAAAAGCTCAGGAAATTTAAACTTTTTAATCTGAAAAACTATGCTGGAACTCTCCTAAGACTGTTCAACATAAGGAGATTTCAGGAATCTGTAGCTTCTCATTGGAAATACTTGCATACAAAACCTTGTTTATCTGCCTTTGCTATGGTACTAGCAGTACAGCTGAGACTGGCTGGCACTCAAGGACTGTCCAGTAAAACAGACACCTTTGTTTCACCTACTGATCCCCTCTTTTGCAGTGACCTCTGACAGTACTTTCATCAGCAGTGCCATGTCTGCAGATGGGAAAGGTTTGCCCAGCTTTTGCACTAGCTTTGCTTGGTGTCATCTCTGCATCTGCACAGGAGGTGCAGCCAGTAACTGAAATGTCACTGTTTCTCCACCGTTTTCTCTACTTGCTCTTGTCACCAGTTTCTCCACCAGGCTCTTGTGAGGATTGAAAAACCTGTGCCATAACCTGCTGAATGGTATTTTGTGCGGAAACGGGAACACTTTTTTTCTACAGAGGTCAACTTATCCATCGCATTCTCCTTATAATGTTTTTTCTTATCTCAAAGAATAAACCGTTCCTTCGGGGACTGTGCTCATATTTCATGTGGAGTTTTCTTGACTTCTTGAAGGGGGGTTGCAGTAAGAAGGTAGAAGGCAAACTTACAAAAAAAGTAAAGAAGTAGCTATAGAAATGGTTATGAAACTACATAGCCTTTCAACATTGCCAAAACATCTGTAAATCTCATTTCAAGGCAGGCATAACAGACAATTAGGGACTGACTCAAGGAAATACTTAAGATGTGCCCTGTACAGCAAAGCACTTAAGTGTCTGATTATCTTCAGTCTTGCCTTTTACCTAAGCATTTATTTATACACTTTCCTAAGCCTGGTACTGAGCAAGAAAAGCTCATCTGAATTTAAGGCGCTTTACTGAGAAGCTCAGGATAATATTTCAACTGATTAACCAGAGTTAAGGGCTTCTCCTCAGCGATACGAAGGACATGCCAGTACAACTGAATTCAACAAGAACTGCAGATGCTTGCTGCTACCTCTGGAAAATGATGCCTTTTTCCTAGGGATCTCAGCTGGGGCTTCCGTGCCTGATATTAGGCACCTGCATATGGAAGTGTTGTTATTTGCTGTGCTAAACCCTAATCAGTTACTATTACTACAGGGGTTAAGCAAGCAAGTTTGGAATTTGAACTTGCACAAACAAAATCCCATGCACAGAGCAACAGGCCATCTACAGTACCAAAGAGAATGTACGGTCCAGCTGTTTCATGCCCTCTCCTTTCTGTGCCTCACAGAATCAGTACTGCTGTGCTTAATGATAACACATTTATGTAACTACACAGAAATAGATGTTAATTTTAAAATGTATCAAGTGTAAAAGAGAGAGAAAAGGAGAAAAGCAGTGCTGCAACCTTCTGTTTGTGGACTTTCTGAATTTTTATTCTAAACACGAGTCTAGCATCATTCATGGAAGTACCAGCTCAGCACTGTTGAACAGCAGTCTGTTTCTTTATATTTATTTTGCCCCCTCATATTTTCTTCCATTAAAGTTTAGCAGTGTACACAAACAAACTGCAATGAGAAAAAAAAGACAAAAATGAAACTCATAAAAAGGCAGGCAATAGAAGTGACCTTTGCCACTCCTTTGATAGTATTTTGCACATTTCTCTGCTAGTGGCTAAGATTTTTTTTTACACTTTCAGGCAACCGTAGATGATAACATGAATAAAATTGTATGGTGTCTCATGAATTTAACAGAAACATTTTAGAGGCAATAATTGCTCTTTCTGGAATGTACTTTAATTTAGAGATGGAATTCTTTCTGTGATTTATGTAGCCGTATATTTTATACCATGTAAGGTATGCTTTTAAATCTGCCTCCTCACATACACACATATTTGAAATGTTTGCCTTCATACACACATTCGCACAAACATAAATACACAAATTCATAGACAGTATAAAAGTACATAAAAACATGCAACAGGCTACACATGTATATGTGAATAAATCCATGTATGAAGACAAATATTTGTGTTTGTGCGAATGCAGAAGTTTCAAATTATTATATCCCTAATTAGATCATATTTTGGTATTATGCAGAGCCACAATGAATTATAAGCAAAAGATGGCACTCTAAGGGAAAACATAGGAAATGCTTGTGACTGACCTTCAGTGCTTTCCAGGAGTAGAGGTTATGGGTAAATTTTGTGTCTATTTGGGATCACCACAAACCTCTGATTAGCAGAAATAACCAGATGCTAATTGCTTTATGATTTTCTTCCTTTAAATACATGCCCAAGCAGAAGACATTCTCTGAGCAATGATATGCTAAGGAAGCAGAAACATAGCATCTACTTGGACCGTCTTCATGTGCTACAACAGGGTAGCAGCCCATTGTATTAGTTATGGTAGACACTGCAACAAATAGATTTATGCAGTTGATGGGCCCATTCCTTCCATCAGCCAAAACATTTCCTACGTATGCTGTGCATGGTGCAGACAGCACTATATGTTTAGCATTACTCTTCATCAATGTAACCACATGAACACACTAATGCCAGTGACCTAGTCGCACTCTGCTATGGCTTGCTTAATAACATGGGGACTAGAAGCCAGGAATTTTATTCCTTTTTCTTCCACTTGCTTGCTTTCCCTTTTTCCTATCCCACAAATTTAACTGAGATTTCACAAATTTTCCCACTCTGCAGCAAAAGGAAACCAGCCCTGTGTAAGTTTTTCCACACACAAGCGAGGCTGGCCCATTGCATACTAGCCTTCAGATAGGGGCAGTCAGCCAGGACATAATACTTTGTGTATCCAAGTCCCTGGATGGCCATTGCCCCAGCTGCTAAATTACAGCCAGAAGACTCAAGCCTACGGGAGGCTAACTGTAGTCCCCTGCATTGGAGAACAGCAACACTAGATTGTCACTGGACCAGCCTTAGGACCCTGGCTTCCAACATCCCACATGAGCTGGTTGACTAGTGGGCTAATGATCTAGCTAGAAACTTTTCCTCCACTGCAAAGATATTTAATTAGCAACAAGAGGCGGAGTAGTTGAAATGGAAGAGAAGACAAAGAGCAGCACAGTAGACCAGTGCTTACCACATTTGGACACACTCCTTACTTCATTTGCAGCAAGGCAGAGAGGTAAATCCACGTCTGCTGTATCTAGGCAAGCTATGGAGACAGTTTTCTTTAACCAAAGAACCAATTCTGTTAGCCTTTTTCACGTTCACTGTTCGTTCGAAAAATATTCCCATTTCAGTTGGGTACCTGTAGAAAAAGTAACTGCTTAGCATGAGAATGATGGGCCAAGGCCCCCTACAACCTAGGCATAAAGGACTGGAGCTTTTTCATTTCTTTTTTCTCCTCCATGTGTCCTTCTGTGAGTCCCTCCCTGGAAATGGAAATGGTGTATTGTAATGCAGATTTCCTGCAGAATCTCACAGATCACTCTCTGCAGGGATTTCACTCTTCAGCTGAAATACTTTTCAGCCAAGGTATTGTTCATTTATTCAACAGCTTTATTTTTAAACATGGAATACTATAACTGTGCATTACTAATTCCTTTTAAAAGTATTATAGTGTTTATTTTTTGATTGAGGCTTGAGGGCTCAAGATCATTTAGCTGAGTTTTGTTGGGGTCGTTTTTATTCCATTATTTATGAATTTAAAATACACTATGAAAGGATCAAAATAAAGTAAAAGACCTCAAAACCCCACTAGTCTTGTTTTCCTTTCTTCAGTCCCAGCACCCAGTCTGTTTTCTCTTTCATGCTTTCCACAGAGAACCATTTTCTTTAATGTAATCACTGGCTGAGTGTCTCTTGCCTCTGTTTTCACTTTCCTCTTATTTGTGGAGGTCAGAGAAACAGCAAAGGTTTCATTTAACTTCTAATTAGAGACCACACTTTGGCCCCAAAGTACTTAAGAGCCCTGAGCCGGCCAGAGAAACACCGTCCACCTCAGCCCAGAGCCAAGGTGTAAGACCAGAACTGGGAAGCAGGGAAAGCCTCAGTCCTGCCCTGCATTCACCCCCAGGAGCAGGTCTGGTCTTTGCCCTGGGTCACCTAACACTGGAGTGACCAGCAGATGGTCTTCTTCAGCAGCGCAGAGGCATCACCCTCCCAATGGTTTCAAAAAAAAGAGTCACACAAGTCAGAAGGAGTGACATGATGGTGAAGAACCTCTCTCCCTCCAGCAGGTAAAGGGAAGATCTGTGCCCCAGTGCTACTGGTGCAGCTGGTACAGACGGAAGATTTTGTGGGTGCCTAAGCTTTTGTTCTGCAGCTGCTTCACAAGATTAATCCAGGGTTTGTGGGGAAAGGGAAAGACTCTGACCCACAGAAAACAAGATCCCTGTGGAGGAGGGAGAAGGGAAGGGTGGTATTCGCTAGCTTCCCCCACCTCTGCAAGCAAACTATTGGCCTGAGCCTACTCTCAGCATCTGCCATGTATGCTGTATGCCTTAGCCCTGGTAACATTTCAGCAGTGGGAGAATACATTTGTCCTGGGCCTGTTCTTACTATGTCAACCCATGCTAGAGCCTGGAGAAATCAGTGCTGTCCTGCAGTTCAAGTTTGCTGGCAGTACAAGGCAGGATGGCTAAGGGGATCTAAAGAAAATGAGCCCTGAGCTGTAATGTTTGGGGATCAGGTATTTATTCTTTAAATGATTTAGTACAATTTAGCCTGTTCCAAAAGAAGCAGGAAGGTTTGTCCTTGCAATGATGACTACAGCACACAAAATTTCCAGTCTGGCTTGTATGGAAAGGTCCTGAAGCATTACGCTGATGTTCAAGATGTTTGCACTTTACTGTAGCAGAGCAAAGTTTGAGTCCTATAGACAGGAATAGGTCTCAAACATACTTAACTAGGGAAGACTTCATCCCACTGAAAGCAAAGCATCGGATTAGGAATTTTGCTGAATCAGGGCCTCCAAAAAAACTGAGTTGCATTGTTGCTCTGGAAGTAATGACCATAGGTATGTTTTTATGTCTCCAAAGTAAAAAATATCAGAAAATGCAAGGGAATATTTAGACTTTGGTTAAGAAACCCTTAACAGGAGAAGTATTTGCTTTGGGCTAATAACAGTTGTAACCCCTTACATTATCTTTATGTGCTAACCTCTGCCTTAAAATGTGCATGGGCAATTTCCATTGATGCATGTAAACATAAATTATTGAATAAAGAATAATTGATTTAGAATTGCAAAAAATCAGCAGCCTTGCAGAGAAAAGGGACAGCAGTAGACTGATACATTTGAAGTACTAATGACTCTGCCTTATGAGAGTAGCTTTACCCAGTGTATAATGCATGAGTGGTAAAATAGGTCAAACGCTGGAAGCATCCACATCTTTGAAATCATTATGAATACAATGGGTTTACTGCATCACCAATTGCATAAGAGCTCCAAAGCAAAGCCGTATGTGGAATGCAAAACATAATGAAAATCCTTGCTCTTGTGTCGCAGATTAGAGAGCTACTACAGATTTTGGACCCTTTCCCAATTTTAATACAGTTACATTCCTGTGGCCAGTACTTCTACGTTTTCACCTCTGTGTGTGATAGGAGTTTGCTCCTTTGTGCTTTTTGTACCATTCATACGATTTCAGCTATTTGTGGTACAGGAAATTTGGCATGTTAGCAATGATAGCCATTTTTATTCAAAGAAAAGTTTGGCCATCTCATTTGTATTTCTCTAGGGCTTTGTGGGGGAGGGCTTCATCCCATGATATCCCATCCCCCACAAACAGGGGAAGCTTGTTCACTGCGTACCTACCACTACAGCTAAAGTTATGTCAGTGCCAGGTAATGAAAAGGCTTTGTTATTTAACAGGCAAATAATAGAGAGCCTTTGTGCAAGGATAATTACAGTGGTTTGGATATTCCTGGATTAACTCTTGGGATGAATGTTCATCTCAGTAAATCACTAATAAATATACATTAGCACCATGTCTCTCTCCATTTTATACTCTAGTCGTCTTGGTCATACTACTCACAAGTTTACCTGGGGCTGTTTTTGTCGTACAGGCTTCAATACCCTTTGCCTATCCTTGCTGTATAACTGTAACAAAACAATCAGAACTTCCTGCATTTTACCTCAACCAATCTGCCTTCTGATAGAGCAGCAACGAGGTTGCGTAGCCTGCTGGCTACTGGGAAGAGTAACTGGTAAATATTTGCACAGCACTTCGAAGAAGTAGGACCTGACTCATTGTGGCATTACTTCCGTTTTACGTCAGTGTTAACTATTAAAATTCATGCCACTATCATCTTAAAAACCAGCTGCTGAGAATCAGGCCCATAAAGGGGGCCACATGCCGTTGCTGCTCTTCTTGCAGCAATATTTCATATCTGTTATTTTTGCTGAGTTGTCAGTTGCCTGAGCCAGTTCACCATCCAAGTCGATGGGGGGTTTCTAGGAACAAGAGAGGGGATGCAGGGCAGTGGCAGACGCGAGTGGCAGGTACTGGAGATGCCCCGCTGGAGGAGCAGGAGTCATGTTTGCCCAGACCTCTTGCTAGTGTGAAAACACTCCATGTCAAAGACTGCTTTCTATGGAAAGAAAAAAAGCCTTGAAATTGTATAAAGAGCCCTAAATACTGACCACAAAGATGCGCTGCTCCTCATGCCTTCAGAGTTTATGTTTGTGGAAGTCAACACGAGCCCAAGACTTTGCTGTATATGTCACGGCTCCTTATTTCGCAGGATGACCCACAGATACAGGCAAGGACATTTTGTCCAGTACTGCTGCCCTGGCCCTTAGGTCTGACTGAAGAGTTTTTGATGAAAATCAGGAGGCACAAGGTCCAAATATTTATCTTATACTTACAAGTAGTATTATTTAAAGTAAATTATGCTACCTGACAGCTCTTCTTAGTCAGAGGACTACAAAATAGCCCTCTTTGAAGGAAAAGTAAGGCACAAAAGTTTATAGAGGTAAATGAAGAGTGGGAAAGTACTATTATTATGCAATAAAAGTGCTCCAAAATTGCTGTGAAAATTGGAAATCCATAATTTTATTGCCAAATCTGATTTTGCGTACAATAGTAGTCATGAACAGTGGAGATGGGAAAAAAGACTCATTAGGTCATTTTTTCTGTCTTCTTGTTAATTAAGAGCGTCTCCCTACAAGGATCTTGACTGTTTTGTTCATTTTAAAAATAACTAAAGCAATGAGGGTTCAACTCATTCCTTTGGGAGACCATTCAGCAGACTAACAGACCTCACTGCTAGGAAATTTTTCTTCATTATCAGCACAGATTTTTCTTTGTTTACTTTCATCCCATTACTTCTAGTTATACCTGGTTGGACCATTTCTATATTACATCAAATTCCATCATTTCATCTCATGTACATATTTCTTCCCCAGGGCAGATACTGGGCTAAATCTGAGCTTCAGTGAAGAAACTGGATGTAAACTCAGCGCAGCAATTGGCTATAATAGGTCCTATTTTTACTACATATTGAGCACACAAACAAAGAGAATTGCTATTTAAATTCTAAATGGGAAATCTGAAAATCAATTTTTTTCTTGAAGCACTTTTTTGTTTTCCCAAGTATATGGCTGCCTGCTTCTCAAATCCACTTAAGCATTTAGAAAGCAGCTTGCAGACACCAGATTCTTCCCCTCCAAGAAAACTGAACTGACGTGCTGGAGCTGCAGATCACATAGTAGTTCACATTTAAAGGGAAGGAATGTCTTTTATTTACTACAGGACCAACACCAGACATATCTTTGCTCAAATAGTTAGCTAACGGTGAATATGTCCTCTATGCAGAAGGTCACAATGGGGTATGTACCACTTAAGTCTCAATTATGCTCTATTTATACCTCCCTCTGAAACTTTCTCTAATTGGGAGATTCTGGGAATTTTTCTCCATTTAGACATATTTTGGGTATTTCACTGTCTCTTAAAGAAGTCAGTTGTAAGAAGAGTCAATTAAACATTATCAATAATGGCATAAGGTAGACCTCCTAGTGTACAGCAAGAGAAAACAGTGAAAGGCACTTAAGTAATATTGTTAATTATTATTATGCACCTTGTTCCTCTTTCTTTTCACCCATTCTCAGGTTTCTAACAATTTTAACGTTCAAGCCCCTGTAAAGAAAGTGAAAGCTTTAGTGAAAAATCCTTTTTTTTTTTGCTCAGAAAACAGGGAGGGAGACCCATGAAGAAAAATACAACAGTCTTCCAACCAATGTTAAACAGGGAGAAAGTGAAACCAAACTGCCAGCAAACAAATGAACAAATGCATTTCAGAAGCTTGATACTAATCTTAAATTGAGCTAATGAAATTATAAAGACGTTTCCTGCTGTTTCTCTGAGATACTTATCCTTTTATTTGAAACATAAAAGGGCATTGGTCTCAACATACCACCTTCTTTCAAGTTGGCAACTTTTCTCAAGAGGGGAAAAAAAAATAGGACAAAATATTCATGCCTGCAGCCAGACTCCTAAACCTGTGGCCAGGTACCCTAAAGAGAAACTAAAACTTATACAGAAGATCCAATGCTTCTGGTTAGTCAGCCATTGCTTTTTCTATGTTGCTAATTTCCAGGGGGGAATAATTGTGTCAAAAATATATTTCTAGATCTTTACTTCCTATTTCTGGCCAACTCCTCCCTTCTTTTATGTTTTGCAGTTCAGATAAGTGAAATACTTTCTGATTTGCAAACGACAAGCTTGTTCCCTCCAACTGTCCCTTGTTCTTGTGAAAATAAATTCCATCTGCTCAACTTTCCCTATGTCATACGCATCCTGGGATAAGAGATTACTCCAACGTGAAGCCTCTGGATCTAGTCAGCTGCATGGCAGTGAAAAGAATGAGTGGATTACAGGTGGTAAAAAATAAAGTGAAAATAAAGAAATGCTTAAAACTACATTAAAGCCCATGTGTAGTGTACCTCACACGAAAGCCCAATGCATCTGCATTCTGGAGAATGGTATAATGCACCTGTGAACTTCCTAGGCTTGCTGTGTACATGCCAGACCCTTGAAATTAGCTAGTGTGAAAAATGTTCTTGTGGTTTCATTTCCTCTGCAGGGTTTTGGGTTAGGGTTTTGTTTTGTGGTTTTGCCTTTTGGGGGTGTTGGTTGTTTTTTCCCCCCTTTAAGCAATTAAAAATGCAAGGGGAAGAAATTCACCAGTTCAAGTCCCTCAAAGAGCATGTTTACTATCCTCCATACACATTCTTACCTTGTGTTTGTCACTGTTTCCGAGCTCTGTCTATTAATGCACGAAGCAATCTGTTTTACCATTCTTTCCCGAGAGCAGCACAGACAGTCTGGGGTCTGTTTTAGAATGTATTTAAGTATTACAGACACACTCATGTTGTATCAGTTTATATTTAAAAAGGCAAGTTCAAGGAACTGATGGTGGTAAAATTTGTGGTAGCCTTTAGTTCTTCTGGATATACACTCTACAGTTTTGGGCTACCAAGCAGGAAAGCTCTGTCATTCATTAACTTAGTGCTGAATGTCCTAAACGACGACATGAGCCAGAACTGCCTGCAAGGGTTGCTCTCAGTGCAAGGCACTTGTTCCTCAAGGACTGAACGATTTGCAGCACTTTTTCTAGGCAAGGGACCCAGGAAAGAAATGCCCAGACTGAGATGAAGCTTTACCCTTCTCTTATTCTTGCATGAATGAGAGTAGGAAGCTTTAGACGATGTTCTTAGAGGTATGTTTCCCTTATTAGTTAGATGTCCCCAGTTTTCCTTAGGAGCTTTTAGGGATCCTTACATCAAAAGATGTGCAGTGGTCAAGACTGCTGACATGCTGGAAGGTGTGTGATTCTCTTGATTCTCTCCAGCCTGCAGCACAGAAAACTTAGGTGACTTTGTAGCTCTCAGGGAGACTATTTTGAAACTGCATGAAACAAATCATTCCGCAAAATAATTTCCACAGTCAAAAGTTAGAGATATTAGTCCATAAATCAAACCTGTATTGCATTCAGTCCCTCTACTCTACTTCTCTCCTTGAAGACATTCAAGCAAACCCAGGCTTCCTTACTCCAAACAGTAAAGTTAATACCAGCCATTGCCTTCTAAATTAATTTGAGAAGCCTGTTTGGTTGCGGTTGTACCAGGGGACAAAAGTAAAGTTGTTGTGATCATCAGATCCTTGGATTCTGAAAGTACAGTCTACTTAAATATTTAGCTGGGTTTCTGATGTCTGCTATTTCTGGTAAGAGCTAATGTTTTCAAGAAGTCCCATAGATAGGTTTGGCAGTCTTCATTTTACTCCAGAAGGATTTTGTATTATCAGTTACACCCTAAAACACAGAGGCTCACAGGAGCGATGGAAACTGACCTTTGCAATAATGTTGCTGACGTAAGGCAGCAGTATATATAGATTTATATAATGTCTTCACCAAATCTATACAAGTACTACTACAGTTCCAGCTTTTCAACAGTAGATTAACTTTAAGACAGTAATAACAAAAAAAATTAAGTTCATAAAACACTACAGTATGTTTTTAGCAAGATTCTAACAAAATCTGGTGAAATACCAAAGCGATCAGTCTTATTTCATCTTCGGACAAACTAGCATGTTAGGTGGCTTGAATTTACTGTAAGAAAACTTTATCTTATTAACTGTATCTGAGTAGCCCTTTCTCCCAGCATTGCTAACTGTGGGGCGGCTCCAGCAAAAGTACCTGTAGTTCCCAGTGCAAACTAGTAGAGACAAGTTCACAGCAGGTTCCTGGACACTGTTTTGTCTAAAGCTACTCAGCCATCCTGTGCAGCAAAGCAACTACTACCTTAGACCTCCTGTTTTTGCTGTGACCAGAGGAGCTGCGTTGCTGTTAGCAATGGGGAGGGATAGGGATAATTTTCAGGGCGGGGGGGGGAAGAAAAGAAAAGGAAAACCCTAATGAAGGCAAGGGTATGGAAGTGACAGTTCAAACCAAGCAGCTCCAAAGCACTATTACTACCTTCAGAATCCTTTAAACGTGTGAAGAAAAGTGTGAATTCAAATTAATCAATTGTCTTTTAAAGTAGCTGAGGTAGCACTCTGACTATTACCTGTGCTTTTAGAGTGCATCTCAAATGTGTCATTCAGGCTTCTGAAGACAAGAAAGATAGGAATGAATCACCTTGTTACAAATTAATCACCCCGGGATTAGGGTAAAAATTTCAAAAGCACCTTAAAATGACTTAGAAGTCTAATTCCCATTTTCAGAATTGACTTAGGCTGTTACATCCTGACTCTAGTCAAAAGTCAATGGGATGATAGCTCCTAAATCACTCTAATGCATCCAAAAATATTACCCACTTCTATATGTAACACAACACCAAGCCCCTCTGTAGTCCCGTTTGCCCTTCAGTGAGCGTCCCAGGCTTCTGCTTTTTCATCCCTGATTTCAGTCCGCATTTACCATATGTTGTGCTTTCATTTTCATTAAACATTTTGAAAGATGGAGGTTTCAAACAGTGAGCTACTCGTTCATTCATCTTTCCACACAGAAACCTAGCATCACTAAAACACCAATTTGAGACTATTATTTTTAACTAATGAGAAAGGAAATGTTTTTCCTGACACTGACAGCAAAATCCGTCCACCCATTTTTATATTTTACAAGATGATACAGCATGTACCACTGTCACATCTCAGACTAAGTGTACGTTTCAGTCTTCTTCGAGTTACATGCCTTTTTCATAAGTTAATGAGCAACCACAAGAGAGCCAAAGCATCCTTTGAGTCCTAAGGGGGCAGAGCAATAGTTGAGCTATCTGGATGCTACTGCTCTTCCATTGACCAGATTATGATAATGTCCCTTTTCCTCCTTGGGGCATTGGAAAAATCTTTTTATTTCTCCATCTCTGTTCCCCTCTACCCTGTGTCTGTCATGTCCATTGTATCTGCAACATTATGTTGGTAGCACTTCTATCATAAATGTCTGATTCCACTGTGACACAAGCTATAAAAAATAAACTAAGGAATATGTATGTCTAGATTACACCTATTCACAAGCATATACGAACGCAGTATCTTGCTCTCTGATACAAAAAAGAAGAACTTCCTAGTGCTAGTGAATGACCAGTTAGAAAAGGGAATTAAGATAGGGCAGGGAGGCAGTGAACAAAAGCAAAAATCACATTCAGATCTGAAGGAAAATGATATTCACAGTAAGTCAGCAGTCATCCTGGCTTTCAGCTCTTTTTATGATTTTTTCCCCCTTTTTATGATATTTTCCCCCCTTTTTATTGCTTACTTTTTAGTCCTTTTGACCAAGACACTGTATTTTTCACTCTTTTGTCGTCTTCCCTAGACAAAAGCAAAGGACTTGGGGAAAAGGATCAGGGAAGGGGAAATTCCTATCCTGACATTTATTTCTTCAGTGACCTTGACAAAGTCACTTAATTTATTGTTTCCCTTGCTGTAACAAAATGGACAGGAACGAAAATGAAGTCTTTTTCCAACATTCACAACTGCTTTGTGATCCTACCCTATCTGCTAAGTCTGCTTTGAAACCGCAGACTAAGTTAGTGCCAATTTGAGCCGTAATTGTTATCACTAACGCCTTGCCTCTCTTCTAGACACACTTTCTGCAGCGGTCAATACCTGTTCAGCAGCCAGTCATGGTGGGAGAACAGCAATCGCCAGAATAAATGCTATGCCCTTTCTCCCAAGCCTGTTGCATTTCAATAAACCCTGCAGTGTCTCCGGCAAAGGGGGAATTCAAAAGGGTGGTCCCAAATCAGGACTCTGAAGGGCTTTGCATTCAGAATAAGACACTATGGGGGTATCATGATGACAGCTGCACTTACATCACTGAAAATAATTATTCTGATCCATGAACACAAACTAAGCCATAAGAATGGTCTTGTAAGCAAGGTCTGTTTTAATAGAAACATAAGTATTATGCATTACAGTCTATTATAAATTGGTTGTAATCTTCTCCTGACACTCTGTGAATTAAACTAGTTAGGATACCAAAAAAAAAACCCAAATGCCACAAAGCAGAAAGCAAGCTCAGTGTCTGAAGGTTAATGATTGCTCATGAAAGCTACAGAAATAAATTATCTGCCTAGGGACACTGTCACATGATCGGCACAAAAGCTGCAACAGCCGAAAATGTTTATGTAGAAAAAAAAACACTGTCAGCATCAGAGGGCCCTTCCCCCACCGCTGAACTGGAGTCCCGAGCCAAACAGCTGCTCCTGACTGCTTACATTAAACTAATTTGTGCTGCAACATTGCAGCTGCTTAATTTTTAGACTGAACTTTATCACCAGTAAGTGTTACAAGAACAAGTGATCCAGCCCTATCTCTGAAGAAATAGCAAGTTCCTCAACAACAAAGGCAGCTTAAGGTGCCAAAATTCAAGAAAGAAGACAATGCCCAAAACAGTATTTTAAATCATAATGACCTGCTCTTGCTTTTATTGGGAAAGGCTTAAAAGGTGGGTTTGCTCCTAAATTAACTGGGGGTCAGACTGTGCCCCTAAGCGGATGGGAGTTGTCCCACCCCGACATTGGGGACCAGTGGCCAAGAACCATGGCAGAGGCTGATGGAGCAGCAAGGTGGGAGCAAGGTGAGGTGCTGGGGCTTCAGGGGGTTGCCCACCCTTCCCACCTGGCCTCCCCTGCACCAGGCATTTTGAGATTGCACTGCAGAGCCCTGTCACTCGCACCCTTCCCCACAGCCTTGCCACTTCACTTCTCCAGGCTCCCACTGGTTTGGGGTTGGTGTCCTGTAGCACTGCTTGCACATCCTTCTGGCCACAGATTCACTCAACATTTAAAAAGAAGTTGTTTAAAAAAAAAAAAGGGGGAAAAAAACCCAGTTCGTTCATATCCTAACAGCTTGAAAGCCCTGACCTCCTCCTCACCCCTCCCTCTGCCTCCCCCCCTGAAAAAATGTGTTCAAAGGCAGTTGCATAGGAGGAAGTGTTTACAGGGCGGCAGCAGAGTGGTGCTCCTTGGGTAACAGAAGTGCTGCAATTACAAAATGTCACATGTTGTTCCTCCCGTTTTCCTCTGAATTATTTTCCTCTGTTAACACGCAGGGCTTCGTCTTTTACTGAAACAGACACTGACCTGAACTGGTGGTGATTCCTGCCAAATATGCACGCACTGTTTTGCTACATTTTGGAATTCAGTGAAGTCCATGTGTCAGGCATTTGCTTGCGCTCAGGAAACGCCAGTGCTCAGACCAAAGCCCTCCCCGCCCCCTCCCACCCCCAGTGCTTGGAATGCACAGAAAGTTTTCAGTTTTTAATTAGTTTTAATATGATTAATGTTTTTAGCTGCACATCTTGTTGCATCCAGTATGCTTGTTAAAAATAAAAACAAAAAAAGGACCATTTAAAGGTACTGGTCTTAGTTGTTAAGAAAACAAATTGAGACAGGAAAAAAAACCCCACCGAGAGAGCAGTTAAACAAAAAGCTGTAGTTGCTCGGGGTTGCAGATACACTGTTGCTTGCCTCTGTGCATGTGTGTGCTTGGGGAGGAAGAGAGGCATGGGGAACTGGTAATGGGAAACAAAGGGTGCTCCAGCAGTACACCCCACCTCTTCCAGTCTTCCAAAGACCAGCTAGAAGGTAGCGATGCTAAATGAAATGATGGCGTCCTTCTGTTAAATTTAAAAGCATAAAATAATTCCAAAATCCCTTGAGGGGGGTTGGCTTTTTGGTTTTTTATCAAAATAACATTAGTCGGACTTTTCCCCAACAGCAGGAGCTGATGGTATCTGGATTCCATTTTATTCCACCCCAAATGTGCAAGAATAGGGGTGACTGGATAAACAGGCCCAGGGGGGTTTCACTGCTATTCATGGAGCAAAGCTGCAAATGGTAAAAATATTTTAAGAAGAAATAAGTGGGGTAAAGGAGACAATAAGAAAGTCCCTTGCACCCTTACCAGATCTTCCTCTCAAGTTTGGCCTTTAAACCTTTAAAACTTTATGGATTTCTTAAAAGAACACCTCTGAAAGAATAATGCAAGGGATAAGACCCAGCTACAAAACTGGAGCTCTCATCTGTACAACACAGGAGAGCAGCGTGAGGGGATAACTGCAAGTAAGGTGAAAGAAAAAAAGAAGGAAAGACTGTGTTAAGGAGTGTTTTGAAGCAGGAGTTGTAGGGAAAACAGGAATATTGGAAGAGGAGGCTACCTCAGGTCCCAAGGCTCTATGGCACAAGCCAGAAGTACGAGAAGAAAACAAAAGGAGGAATCAGAAGGAAGAAGCAGCATACTTAGAGGGATATAGGTAGAGACTTACTTATTTAATAGGACTCTTTTAAGTGAAGGAGCTCAAATATGCAATGGAACCAAAAGCAAGTATGGGGATTCAAAGATAACTTGCAGAAAATTTGAATTTTCTCTCTCTGAAATTTCAGAGTCCCAGAATTTCTTTTTTATTACAAAAAAAACCCCCAAAAGTCTAACTTAAGGATGGTCTTTATAAAACTCATACCGAGCACAGCCTCCTTGTGCAGTGCCAGCAGGCTGGGGAAAGGCATTACCCCAGGCACAGAAGGGAGGTTCACCTCCTGCAGCGAGGCGGGCACACAGGCAGTTGGCTCTGCACCGCCTTGCTCACGTCTGCGCTGGGTGCCTCGGCCAGTGCATTATTCCAGGGGAAAGGTTGGTGTTCTCCTGCCACCCAAATTGTCTTCTAAGACCTGAAAACATTTCCAGCCAAATACAGGTGAACCTAAGTATGTGTCTATAAAAATATTTGGTTTCACTGAATCCACATTTTCCAATATTTTTCAAAAAAAAAATTCAGGCCAGCATAATATTCATGAGAACAATGAATACTCAGGTCAGGTCTGCACAGCCTGAGCACACGTACACATTTATATGATTCACTTATGATTATACTGACCGACCTCTAATTCATTCCTTTACCCTTTTTCCTCCAGATGCATTTGCACACTGCTAAACCATTTTCTTTTTAAATCAATTGGCCAGGAAAAATGTTTCCTCCATCTGCAGAAATTCCTACGCTCGCCATCAAATAAATTACCCAGCTCTCATTGTGGAGTGACATGGCAAAATAGCACATTCAGTAGGAGCCATGTGAGAAATTAAATGTGTAAAAAATAACTTTATCAAGCATCTTTGACCTCTGCATATTAATCCTGCTCTCTGGGACTTAGTTTAATATTTCAGGGTCACAAGAAGTTCCAGAAATCTTTGGGTTTCTTCCTCCCCAAATTATTCCTAAGGACAAAGACAGACAAAATCTATCCCAGAGAGATTTTGTATTAATAACAATCATAACTTAAAGCCTGAAATTTTTCCAGCCTTGTAAAGTAGAAAAGGTAACTGAAAGGAGAAACCCCTCCTTTCCCAACAGGTCCTTGTGCTTGCATCTAGCTCGTCAAGCTTCTTGAAACATCAAATTTCAAACTCCCAATACCTTAAAGTTATTTTCAGGGATTTTTATGGCTGCCTCTGAGGCCTTGGATAGATATATAGGTGGAAACTACCAGAGTTTACAAGCATAAAGTAAAAATTTTTTCCAATTTTTTTAAGCTAACTGCTTTGAAAATATTTTTTCTGTTGACACAATACATGCATCACATTTCATGTACAAAGTGCTGTGGTACAATGGTACTATTCATACCAGCATGAGATGACCCCACTGTATTTTAATCATTAATAGTGTGGCTGTCCCAAATTCACACTGAAAAAACAGCCGATCATGATATAACATATTCTCTCTATGTATGTATATAATATACAACTCTACTCTTTGCCATCTAAAACCAATAATTTTTTTTCCATTTAGATTCTGCAAAAAAAGTACCATATTTATTTTCACTTTTAGCAAGAATATAGGCCTTCTTATTTCTAATCATCACATAAGCTGAAGCTGTTAAGGTATGCAGTAATTTCTAATTCAGAGCATTAATGCTCAGAGTTACAATACTCGTGTTATTTTTTAGAAAGACAAAATAAGAACTAATGTATATGAAGAACTAACACTGTAAACCTCTTGTTTTATACAAAGCTGAATTTCAGCCACAAATTTTGTGTTCAAGCTACTTCAAAATGTTTAGGGATAAGGAGGTATGAGGGTTTTGACCAGCTCTTGGCTTTTGTTCTTACTTTCTGTCTTGAAAGAAAAAAGTATTAAGGAATAAAATTCTCCACACCTAACCCTTTGGACTTAGATGGAGCCTTTCAGCCACAGCTAAGCCTCTCTAGCAGAAGCAGGTTTGCTTAATAGTCATAAATATTTCCTGGGTCATTTATTCAACATATAACTTTGGGGCGAGGATGGCTCTCTTTGCTCGTTCCATCACCACCTCCCTGCCCTAAGCCAGGTCCATTCCCTGAGGCAGACCATATGGGACAATTGGAGGTCTAGCCATCTCATTCACATTGCAGTGAAGATGCTTAGGTCCAGATTCTTCCCTCTACATTTCTGCACTTCATCTAAGCTTATTTTCACAAGCTGCAAAATTACGTGGCTGTCGTATCTGTCCTCTATAGTCAACGGGGAAAGAGAAATTGCTTCAGTGTGCAACCCAGCCCACTTAAACCAGAGTTACAATCCTTCTAGACTTGCCCATCTCTCTCCCTTGACTGCAGAGAGAATCTAGAAAAACAGCTCTGATCGTTGACAACTTAGTTAAGCACCTAAATTTAGGGAGATCTAATATCTGCCTCTAAGAAAATTTCAGTGGAAAGAAAGCTTTGATGAAAAATGGAAACAAACTTTTATGAGAATATTGTTGAGATCTTGTTCCTTTTATCCAGATCAGCTCTAATTAAAACCAATAAGTTCATCTTTAGTCAGAAGCTTTGAGCTTTCAGCAACAGGATGTCACAGGACTTCTCTAAGAATCCACTTCAATAATTCAAGCAGCCTTGCTAAGCTCAATTTTGAGATTTCAAGGTAGTGCTTCATGAGGAACATTTCCATGGACCACTCAGAAGGTAAAAAGGACACACAAAGTGTTGCAAGGTAGGGATCTGAAATACATAGGCATATTTGCCTTATCAGCAGGAAAAACACAAATGATGGGACATGTGCCACAGCAGCTTTCTGACTAGCCAGAACTAGGCAAGGTCTAACAAGCACCCTCCACCAAGGACTGTAACTTCTACCTAGACCCAGCATCGTATTTTATGCATACACTGGAGCTGAGGGACTTCTAAACAGATTCTTAAAATACCCCTGTAGAAAGAGTACTGAAGTACAGCGCCCAACAGTGCCCTTTGGGACCATCCAAGAAGGAAAAGCACCTCAGGGCAACCATTTTCACATCTGCTATGTGCTAGGGTGGTTCAGCTGGGTGAACCAGGTAAAGTTACGCCTGAAAGAATCACGGTTGAACAGGTCATTTACCCATGCCCTATCAATAACCTCTAGCTGCAAAACTGAAAATGAGACATGCTTGGACAGCTGGCAAGATTGTCAGAGTTGTGCCATTGAGTCTGGAGCAACACGAGCCGCACATCATTGCCTCTGCAGATAACAAAATACCTCTTCCTAGCAGTTCTTCATAGAGCGTTATTAACTGCCTAAGTAACACAGCGAATCAGCAATGGCTTTCACTAGTCAGAAAAGACAAAGGTCCAAAGTCACGGTCCCAAATGGTCCCAATAAGCCCAGAAACCTCAGTGACAGCTAATGACCAAAACCAAAGGAGTGGTGACACTGGATGTGACTTCTGAGATAGTTATATGTTAATGTTCCTGCTATTCTGAATGTAGTAATTGAAAATTACTAATTGCAGAGATAAACTGTCAGATATATTCAAAGGGTTTTTTCATCACAGAAGACCATGGTTTCTACAGAAAGACAGCTTTAGACACATGAAAATTTCTTTGCTGAAGGGGACCTGTGATTCAAAAGGGAAGGGAAGATTCAAAACAGGGATGGAGGGTGTTTTAAGCAAGCCAAAAAATGTTTCTCATGTATGTGAAATTGCAATCCCCTAAAAGACAGAAAACCTATTAAAAAACCCCAAATTTTTACTTCTCACAAGTGGCTACAGTTTTGGAGGGCATAATAAGGTCATGAAGCATAAACAACAAAGTGAACAAGAAAAATAAGAGATCTTCTCTCTCTCTGTCTAAAAATCCAGCAAATCACAATGAATCTTTAAAACAAAGAGTACAAAAAGAGGAAATGAACTTCAGAACAGTCTCACACTGAATCTAATCACTGTTTCACATAGCTGTTAAGAATAAAGGGATCACGAAAAGTGCTTTTTACAAATTTTTTGTGCTGGCATTTTTGAGCAAAAGCTGAAGCTGATGCTCAAAATACTTCTGAACACAATCTGAAAAAAAAAAAATGTTAAACCTTGAGAGGATCCCTTTTTACCCTTTATCATTTAAATTAGAAGGCATGTATATGTCCTAGGACTGGGAGAAGACAAACCATATATTTAATTATAAAAGTGTGTGAAAATCAGAGTGGGTTAGGAGCTTCCTGGCAAAACATCATTTTTTCAGAAATGTTGACTCATCAAAACTGAAGTTAAGCAACTTTGGTTACAAAGAAAGGGAAACATTGGCAACTCTCCCAACTCAAAGAAGCTATAGAACAAAATTGCTTGAAGATCTGATTCCATACTTTTTAACTGGAAACTGTATTTTATTGTTAAAATAACTTTTTATTAGAGTTTTTAATTAGCATATATTACCAAAAGTTCTTAAAATCGAAACTCCGTGCTATCAGAACTTCCCTGCTATCGATTTTGGCACAAGCTCATTTACGTTCAGGTCTGTCTAGTTCAAGCTAGTGTAGACACATGACTTAAAAAGAGAATTTCAAAAAGAGGTCTGTGCCTTCAGAAGACATTGTTTGCAAAAACAGAGCATAACGAACAGATCTGACCACAGACAATGTGAGACCCTGAACAGGATTTAGAGAAAAGAAAGTGCTTCTCAACCTAGAAAAATTCACATGAATCTGAAGTCCCATTTTCCAGCTCTGTCCAATCCCTCACTTCCAGCCTCATCCTTCACCTGTCTTGCTGCATGCTCACACCTCCCCAAAACATGTATCATGAGGAATGAGTCTTCACACGAGCTGTTAACTGCTGAGCAACTGGCTTCTAGGAACAGGGCATGGGTCTATGGGGGCTGCAGTCTATAGGGACATGGAGTCTGCACGTGCCTTACAGCACCCTTGATTATAAAATCACGTCAAGCTCCCTCAGAAATCATGAGTACTGGCTATGAAAATGCATTTTAATACGTCAGGCTAGACACTAAGAAAAGCAGAAGGAAAAAAACCCTAAACTTGCATGAAGTATGCTTTGAAAAAAATGACTGGGTTACTTCATTCATTTTCTACAATTTCACAACTTTTTAAATGAAGTATGAAGTGTATTCCAAATAAAGTGTTTTCCCTTTGGGTCAGAATTGTTCGTAAGCACCACCTTCATCTAAGACTAGATTGCTGATTCAGTAACACCACTTAGAAGAAAATATCCTGCTTTGCAAGGCCAGTAGAAACTGGCCTTCACCATGAATTGCCACCATCACTAATGAAAGTGGCCAGCTGGATGGCTAAGAGACCTCTCATCAGGGAATGTTAATGGAGAGGAATCAACCTTATACGCAATAAGTGAACAATCAGGTAATGGAGTCAAGGAACCATATAGGCAAGGTGGAAAATAAATGCCAGGGACTTGAGAAATCTAATCAATGCCTGATTAAGCTAATTGAAGCCTGGCCACTGAAAATTAACGATTCGGAAAATTGCTCCCAGAACAGAAAAAAGCAAAGATTGCTGGATCTCACATAAGAGACAGAAGGTTCAAATGTGAAAGCAGTTATCAGGAGATTAATACCTGGTACCCATGATACATAAAAGTTTGCTATCTCACCTTTCACCACGTTAAGTATATTGCTTCCCTGCTGCTTCTCCAAGTCCATGCACCCACCAAGTCTCTGAAGTCCAACAGTTTGATTTTTTTTTTTTAAACTGTAAGAATAAAGGGAGCACTAAGACAGGCTGAAAAGAGCAGTAATGTTCTAATTACTCCAGAATGTCTTCCTTCTCAACTTCAGTGAAAACAAAGGGCCTGTGTTCAAATTGAAAAACATAAAATAGGGATGCTAAAAATAGCTATGGCATGAAATGCAAAATACACTTTAGCATGTGCGTAGGCACAATTGTTCTACTCCTAATGACCAGAGTTTTCAACTAAAGGCTCATTTAAAAACCCTTATTGAACTGGAGGGCTTTTTTTTTTTACCTATGATCTATGGATTCCTGGATCACCATGGACTACTCCTGGGATCTGCAAGTGGTCATTTTAAAAAAAAAAAGCAAGCCTAATATCAGGACACTTGCACTTATTACACAGGAGCCTGCACCTCTACAAGAAATTCTCAAGGTACTACAAATCAAAAAAGGTTGAAAACCATTAGGCAGGCAGACCTTTGGCACAGCGAACTGCCTGAGCCTGTGGGTGGGCAGGCAGGCAGCCTGAGTTCAGCTCCAGGCACTAGTAATTCAGGCACTTCACTGAGCAGTGAGCAGCGATACTCGGGTTTTTAAAACCATTAACATGTAAAAATAGTTAAAATTGTACCTTTCAATATGTAGTGCTTTTCTTAGGCCAAGAGATCCCAAACCAAATTCTTGTGGTTTCCATGGAGTTCTGCTAAGCCATGAAAAGTAGATTGTGGACAGTCCACAGGAGCATATCAAACAGTACTATAATTCATCCATTAAAAGTCTGATGAGAAGAAAGTGTATGCTTTTACTAGTAGTCATTTCATTCTTAAATTTATTCTGAATTCTTCTGATTACATTATTTGCACCTCATTACTCATTTGAGATGTTCTCTTCATTGCACTCATATTTTTAAAAGCCATCCATGACAAAATTGAAGGTGTGTCAATAGTCCTTCGGCATAAAATGATTTAAGGATCACCACTTTAAGGCAACACTGATTTTAGCCTACCATTGTGACAACTTTACTGCCAGCTTTGTTAGTTCCTGCTGAAGTTTGTCCACATTTCTTCAACCTTGATTACATGATTTTGGAGCATATTTACAATTTAATACCTCATTGGTCTTCCATTTTCCAAATGATCAATAAATAGACCAACTTCCACCCATATGTGGGAACCTGAGATACTCCAAAGGTCATTTTTTTTTCCCTGAGGAAAATTAACTATTTTTTTCTGCTTTGTACTCTTTTATCCACACAGGATGTTACCTTCTCAGAGTATTACATTGCTCAGAACATCAAAGATACTAAAGTGTTACTACACCTAACTCAGACATGCCCTGATGCCTAATGGCATACTTGCATGCAATTAATATGCAGCTAATGAGATTCCCAAAGCTGACTGATCGTCACACGGCTAAGCAAGTCAGCAGTGAAACAGAGGAAATGGGTGGGGTTTAGGCATCAATTCAGCTGAGACAGGCATTCTGCCAGGGACTGTAAATCCTATCAGAACAAAGGGAACGAAAAATTCACTCCTGGGGATCTCGGAAATCCACTGATTCAAACAGCTATTTTGAATACAGAGAATGAAAGATCAAATCTGTCTTCTGCACTGATTCAGAAGGAAGACTTGAATCTCAGACTTCTACCTCCTCTCACCACCTTTTTAGGGAAATCTACACGCTTTTGTTTCCTTAGCTGTCACTTTAAGTAAAGTATCAGTGATTATGTACACAAATATACTTTATCAACTGGTTTTCATTCATCTACCATATCATTTACACATTTAAAGAATTAGTGAGGTGCAATATTCCTTTACAAAATTTGTGCAATTTTTTTCCCTACCATATCATCAAACTCTGTGTTTCTGGGATTTTTTATAACTGTATTTTTAATCATCCTATCAGTTAAGTTGCCAAGAGCTGAAGTAAGCCTTACTGGCCTGTAATTCTCCAGGTTATTATTGGGTCTTTTTATAAATGTAAGTACCATATTTGCTATCTTCCAATACAATTGCTGACTTAAATAAGAGAATGTGTACTTTAATTAGCAACCATTTTACTCTTAAGTTCATTAAAATGCCTATTTATGCTCCGTCCAGCTTGTTGCTCTCCTTAGCTCATTACTTTGCTACCTTTGGACTCTTCAGCAATTTAGACTGTCACCTTCGCGGCTGGGTAGAAAGAACTTCCAAGTCTCCGTTCCATTAAAGATGAAATTCCTTGACCTACCAGTTGTCTTGAAAGGAGATTTTTCCCTCACGATCTGCCTCGACTTAATCTGTCAGCTACCACTGCTCTCTTGTTTGGGGCAATGTTTATCATGGAAATAGAAATCGTGTGGGTAATCCTTCTCATTTGCAGCAACTTCTGCCATGTCCCTAACATTTTTCAAGCAGAGACTACTGCAGTGACTCTGCGCTGGAAACAAAGCAAAAGAGAGAACTAAATCAGCCTCCCCTCCACAGCAGGCAAAGTAGTGTACTCTGCAGAAGCAGAGCTCAAAGGTTATTGCAGTAGCCTAGGAAAGGCTCTCCCCTCTATTTGCATCTGTCTGTTTGCATTCTTCATTGCCCCTAAGTTACTGCCCTGAATCAGGATACCTTCTTAATTACCGGTGCATCAAATTTCTCTTATTTATCTGTCCAACCTTTACTGTTGATTTAGGAGGACAGCAGGTCAAAAGCCAACTAAATGTACTGTTCCAAAATAACTAAGAAAAGCATGGTATGCTGAGCTGCTATCAACCCCTTCTCCTTCCAGACTGTGCAATCTTCTTTTCCATTCCACCAAGTGCTATTGCATAAGAAATCCTTTCCTGAAAATATTGGTCATTTCAAGTAGATCTACATCACTTTGTAACATTCCTATGGAAAACTATCAGCTTTACTTCCTAAGTATGGTAGCCTTCCCCAACTGGTGTAAGACTACTGAATTTAATTCAGAAAGGCCCTCTTCCAAATCAAGTTCCACATCAACCAGCTCTTTATAAGATAAGCATTATTCCCCAATGCCATCACAAGCTTTATGACAAAAGGACCAAAGGAATCTCACACTGTTAGTACTATATTAAACATTTGTTTTCATAAAATCTTCAGTCTTAAATATTCCTGGAATATTCTCAGCATCAAGAATCAAGTTCTTAAGTGTTCACAAACAGAAAGTATGAAAGGGCAGCAGACATGATTGAATTAAAATTTCCTCTTGAATTCAAATGAGGGCATACATTTTTTTTTTCCTACAATTCAGTCAACTCTAGTCAGATTTAAGATTGATTTAGCAATCTACAGAAGTGTGTACATTGTGCAGGTACCTACTGGGTGCAGCACAGTAAGATGTTTACATGGCATTTTAAAAGAAAACTTTAAAAACTGGAAAAGCACATACCATATGAAAAAAATCTGAGCTAATTATTTCTGTTCACTACAATCAAAAATCAAACACTGTATTAGAATTAGACAGTGAATGCACACATAAATGCTATTGTCATATAATGAAAGGAAGCTTTTGTTGGATTACAATGAATTTCATATAGTCTTTATCCACAACTACACTGAGTGAAGTGGACAACAGTTAAGTTGCAGCTGGAGATCAGGAGTTCCAAAAAAACCCCACTGAAAAACATAAATTTATTATATATCTGCACTTCTATTCCACGCAACAATCGCAAAATGCCACTCATTAAATGCTATCTCTGAGCTGACTGATAAGATCATTTCCTTATCTGTTTTTTAGCTCTTGTCATTCCCCCTTGCCATACCAGTCCCCCAAAAAATAGGCCAAGAGGGGGTGGGGATAAGTAACATTTAATAAATCTACTAAAAAAAGACAAGTGTGTATATAAGAAGAATACACATCTAACTAAATTTTTTGCCTATCTTTGCCAGACATGCAAAAAACAGTATTCATGTTCATCTGTAAATAAGTGAATAGTTAAAATGAGCCAGCTTTGCATATGTAAGCAGCCTTCTCAGGGTCCAGGCAAGTTCAGCTTTGAGGGAGGGTCATATTTTCATGTGCTGGTACACAATGGAGATTTGATGGTTCTGATAAGAGTTTCAGGGATCTACTGGAACCTACACAGGAACTGAAATATAAATATTAAATAATAACTAAGAATGTGCTCCACCTGAATCAGTAAAAGATAAGTTTCCAGTCTGAATTCACCTTCTCCCAACAAAGAGATTCTCCGATTCTCTTAACAATTTCATGGTGTATCCCAATGTTACCACAAGCCTTGAGAGATAAGGGTTTTCCTCTGTTAAGAAAATCAAGTTATTAAATTGGTCAAAGATGACTCTACCAGAAATGTATTCAAATCTTCTTTATTAATTACCATAGGAATTTAGTTTGAGAGTCAGATATAAAATTTTGCTCAGTTTTCACAGATAAAATATATTATGTACAAAAATTCCTAGGATTTTAATTTAGTGAAACCCCAATAGTACTTAACAGAGCAAGTTATTCTCTGTACAGAGAAGAGGTCTGCAGGACTGATTCATTCTTTTACAGTGCATTAGTCTAATCACCTAGGAGATTTCTAACAGACGATGAAATCTAAACAGGAGCAGGAACTTCAGTCATCTTTGGATGAACTTACTTAGTTTCACATTCTATCCTAGCACCAAGCAAAATAAAACAGTCTAAATACACTTCAGTTTCATCCACACAATTTATTTGACTGTTGTTGAATTTAAAAAGGCAGAACCAGATATTGTTTATTAATGCTGCAGTTAAGTTCAGGTTCTCCTATTAATGACTCTCTTGAAACAGAAGCCTACAAGATTTTTTTTCTTTTACTATTTTTGACATACAGTAGTTGCAATAACATTGTAAAATTTGTTTAGAATAGACAAGTGAGTCAAAGTAACAATTACAACAAATTATAGAGCAACCTTCTGTTATACCCTATACCTTTTTTTTTTTATGATCTGTTGTATTACACAGTCTCCCAGTCAAGGAACAATCCAGGAGACTCTCAAGATACAGTGACAGATTGTTAAGAGCTCAAACAAAAGTGAACTCTAATGAGCAGACAAAATCAACAAACAAAAGGACAAAATCCTATTTTCCCTATTCAAAGAATATTCTTTCCTGGTAGGAAGATACTGGATCAGGCCCAAACTGTATGAAAATAAAAACACAGCTTATAATAAAATAGATGTGATAACCCAAGTTAATAAAGAAAAAGTACATAAAAAGAGAATGAATGTTCAATGCTACCTTCTTCCCACTTTAATGTCTATAGCAGATGCAAATGTATTTTGCTCTACAAAATCCCGTATTTTAATAAATCATGCTGATGTTTTTATAAAAAAATGACCCTTCTAAGTTACTGTTTTTCATTCCTTTCTTTTCTTCACCCTTTGTGTTTCTGCTTTGTAACTGTAGAATTGTTCATAACCAAAGATCTCAGTGGTTAAAATTATATACCATGCACTATCTAATTTTAAGACCTCTGTGTAGAAATACATAACTGGGTGCTAACATGCAGGAGCATACCAAGGGGAGCTAACATGCAAAGAAATTTGACTTATAAAAAAGTTTTGTGGTATAAAGCTCAGAAAATTCTTGACCCATAGGGGAAGTATGTAGCAGCAAATCTATACCTCCTACACCTTCCTTCCCATTCCACATGATGCTGATGGTGTCAGAAGAGACACAGTCAAGGGTCCTCCCACCTACATATCAGATGGCTGTGCCATGAAGGGATCACAGTTTTCACTGGAGTGAGGGTCTTCCCTGCACACATGCTGGGAGGTGAGGAAAATGCTTTCCTATCTGGTTGCATGAAGTGACTCGCAAGAGAGATCTGAATCCAGAAAAAGTAGGAATTAGGCTAACATGTGGAAGACAGACATACGTTTTGTTGCCTTAGTTCCCAGGATCAGTATATTCTGATTTATCGCTCTCTACAACTTGAATCCAATATTGCTTTTCATTGTTGACAAGGAAAGCTTTGCCATCAAATCATTATGCAAATCAACCTGTAACTATTAGTTATAAGGTGAGATCAGTTCCTTCCCCTTGTAAAATCAAATGATCTATGCATGCAAAATACAAGCAGGTCTGACCTACTCTATCCTGTTGATCTTTGTACATTTAAACAACAGCTGTGCATGGAAAACTCTGAATTAAGGACACAACAGTAGCAACTAATATAGTAAAGAATCAATGCAATATTTATTAAGATGATCTGTGAGAAAAACAGGAAAGCCATGACCCTGTTTCAGTATATACAGTTCTCAGAAATGTCTTCCAAGCTGACTGAAAAATAAAATGTTTGGTACTGAATACATTCAGAATGGAACCTGCACACCGGAATAAGAACACCCTGTAAAAATGGAAGGAAAAGCACATACTGCCACACATAACGTAACAGACACACTTCTAGTAAATAAACCTCCATCTGGAGCTCCAGGTTTAGGAACCGGCTACCAAACTTTGGAAGAGTAAATTACATTTACTTTTAAGTATTTTCACAGACAATTTTCACACTGATATAAGAATTATGTAAACAGCCGCTAAAATAAATCACTGCTATTTAGATTGGAAGCTGTCTGGAGTAGACGCTATCTTTAACTGTATGGTTGCAGAGCACCCCGTGCCGTGCACCGTGTCACATGGCCCATCTTGTTATATGTTTCATCACAGCACTCAGTGGAAATGGGGATCTCGGTGCATAGGTCCTTAAAACGCTTACATGCATTTTAAGAAATTACACCTGTCGGAAGACCTTGCACACTAATTAAGCATAGCAAAGTGCAAGAGAAATTAAGATTGCCATTGTACAGTCAGAGAACTAACGCTCCGGAGGCTAGTTAAATAATTAAGTCAAGGGTTCCTTGACCCATGTCACAAAACCATTTATCCAATGAGAAATCCAGATAAGTTTTTGCATTGTGATTCTCAGTACAAATTGTGATGAGGACAAAAGATACGCTACTTCAATGCATCTGTATACAAATTCTCTTTTAGTTGAAAAAAGTAATATTCAAAGATTACCACCAGGAAATGAATGCTGGGTCTGACTGGAGTTAGGTTCACAAGATACCTATGTGCCTCTCTAGGTTTCTGAGCTCAACATTTAAGGCACCATTTGAACATTCAGTGCTTAAAACATCCCCTTCTTCCACTGCTAAAGTCAACAAGGTGCTGTTGAGTAGATGCACAACCATCTAAATTGTGACCAACCATTACTTGGTCCCCAAAAAATTCACAAAGGCGCTGTACTTCCATCTCCCTCTCAGGAGCCCACATCAGTAAACAGCAGCACATAAAGAACAATTCTGGATGCTCCTCTACGTAACAGCTATGGAAGTCCTCTCTGCTTCTGAGATTTAATTCAACTGTTACATGACCATCATAATTTCCAAACAAGGAGATCACATCTCCACCCTTCTTGCTGAGGCTTTTCCATTTTGTAAAAAAATATGGAAATATTTCTGAGTAGAAACTAGGATGTCACATCTCCCATCCCCCCAGGAGAAGAAAATCCTTTATTGGTCTTCCAGTGTTTGGGCTCTCACTTCAAGCATGCCACTGAGGATGAATGAAACCCGACAGTCACAGAGGGATGTACTTTAACAGCTCCATTTACATCTAAGTGCCACGTCTAGAGAACTGGGCATCTGACAGACTCTAAGGGATGACTTAAAGACTGAAATGAGGCTCAAGGCAGAGAGCTGCCTACAGAGAACCAATAGGAAATATCAAGCACAGGAACTTTGGTGCGATTCACACCACCCGAATATGACCCATAGTCTTTCTGTACCATCCAGCATCTTAGAAGGTGTGCCTGCATCATGTAATGAACCCAAACCAGCTAGTACCTCCACAGAGAGCTGTATTGCACTACATGAATATGTCAGCTCAAGTCCCAAGACAGCGCAATCAAATTAGTATAGAACATGGATCTAGTTAGTTAAGTCCTGCCCTTCAGCAGGCAAATATAATACAAAATTAGCAGTATTACACTTTGGGTATAAGACATTAATAGGGTTATACTATCTGGGCATCTCCACATCGCATCTCATTGTGAAATGTACATGTGCTAACTCTTATCTGGCTTTTTTTTTTCCTTTTTTTATTTATTTTAATACCTCTGGCACTCCAGCAAGCACTCCCATCCCAGTGTCCACTTTAAGAGCACTTTAAGAGCAAACACACTTGATTTTAAAATCTTGGGGTCCGACTTTAGGAAGTTGTCTCAATCCAAATACACTTTGCTGAGTGCAAATTCAAAGCCTGGAGCAAGGCCCATCGGGTGATGAACCCCAGGGGCTATTAATCCACAACCTACAATTTGTAAATGTGCAGGATACTGACTCAGTAGAAAAAATAATTTTAAACATCTGTGGTATTCTTTCAATTCCAGATTAATTACACTGCTCAGATTGTAACGTTAGCCAGAAATTTCAAGTCTCTCCACTGCTATGTTGAGAATGCTGTATTTTCCTTTGTGTTTATCAGTGCTCTGCTACAGTAGGAGGCTTCCTGCCCAACACAAGCTTATGTTCAGTTCTGTGTCCTACATTTATTCCACAGCTCACCTTGCCTGCCTTTTCTTTCTCTCTTTGTCTGAAGTCCTTCTGAAACTCTTTGTTACACAGCATTAATTATTATTATTACTTTTAAGACAAAGGCTGTGTACATACCCCCACATCACTCCATCAAAATGGTGATATAAATGAAAATCTAAACAGGCTGTTTAATCCTTTTGAGAAGCTAATAATTATTTTCAATCAGCAAAGACTATTCTGCCATTCCAAAGAATGATTAATGAGAGCAAATGTGTTTGTAATTTANNNGAACAACAACTTAGGAATGGCAGCCATAGCATCAACATCTGACGATGTGAAGGCACTTCTGCTCCATATTATAAAGTCAAACATGAGGCTGCCTCTTTGTTGATTTATACTCTGCACAGTGATACTGAGTGCCTGGGTTTTATTCATGAATGGCTTTGCAGTTATTTTTTGTAGAAGTGTCATGGAGAAAAGAAATCCACGAGTGTGTACCTCTTCCATAACACACACTCAGCCATCAGTATTTGTCAACATATGCTTCTCTAAGAACAGAAGTATATCACAATAAAACAGGAGAGAAAAGGCAGAAGGAAAGCAGAGGATTGACTGCACTGAGATAGGAGGAGCATTAAACCCCTCTATCATAACACCTGGTGAAATAACTTTATGGCCCGCACACAACATAGTGTCTGAGAACTCTGCAGACTTGAATATGTAATTTCATCTCCACAACACCCTTGCAAAAAGAGAATATGTCCATGTCACAAACAGGAAACTGAGGCATGGCAGGGCTGAAAATTCCTTACATCGCATTATGTTCTTATCTGTTCACTTAGTTGCCTAAACACTTCTAAAATTTGACAATACTGCCAAAATTTGACTCTTAGACTCCCCTCAAAGAGGAGTCTGACAATTAAATGGGACTTTATGTGCCCAGACAACCCACCTGACAGCAGCCAGACTCAGCTGTCATTTTGTCTTCAAAGTGCCTTGCTTCTCCAGCACAGAGCTTTCCCCCAGTCTAAGCTGCAATGAAACCTAGAAACTAGAAAGGCAATGCCTATGTCTAAATCAACTAAGCATCGCATTTCCCAAACAAATACATGCAGCATTTCCAAAGGTACAAAAGTCCAGCCTAAGGTATTGCACATGCATTCTACTTGTTACAGGGGCAGTGGAGTGTCTGCAATATGGGCAAATACAGAAAAGCCTCAAAATCCAAAACAGTAACATTTTTGCATGCACAAAGACATCTGCGGGAATATTGAACTTGATACTCAATCATCCCTGAATGGATGGTGTATCCCTCCCAAAAAACTGACAGGACCAAGCTGGAACTGGCTGAAGTCCCTATCCCTTGCTTCCATCTCAAGAGGGTGTTTCTTTGATAGTTGGGATCAGTAGCAGCACCATCCACCCCTTCTTTTGAAGTTGTGTCACTATGCAGAAAGAAAAGCAAAACTGAAAGAACCACAAGGAAAAATTAAGCACAGCATCACAGCATCTCTTTTCTCCCTTCTTGTAGTCCCAGAATCCTGTTTTCTTACTTTGTTGGTTTTTATTTTGTATTAATGTAGAGGGATGAGGGGGAAACCAATCATGACCCATTTTATAAATAAGCAATTATTCCCATCAATTTAGCACTTGAGGGACCCCATCTGGAGCACTGTGTGTAGTTTGGGGCTCCCCAGGACAAAACAGACATTTACAAACTGAAAAGTCCAATCAAGCTGGTGGAACACATGACATATGATGGGAAATTGAGGAAGCTGGATTTGTTCAATCCAGAGAAAAGGCTAAAGGAGAGTCTAGTTTCTATTTTCAACTTCCTAAAGGGGGTAGAAGAGCCAGAGAGAAGACAGAGACAGCTTCTTCTCAGCAGTGCACAGCAGGACAAGAGGCAATCCTCAAAACTTACAGCATGGGAGATTTCAATTACATATAAAGGGGAAAAAAATCATAAGAAGGATGGTCCAGCAAAGGAACAGGCTCACAGAGAGGTCATGAAATTTCCATCCTTGGTAATNCTCCAAAGATCCCCTCTAACCTAGCCCATTCTATGATTCTGCTCAGACCCTCTTGTAACATTAGGAAGATGCAAGTTTGAACTGATGCAAGGGTAAGAGGGATATGACACACAGGTTGACCTCCAGTGCCCAACTCTACATCCATATTTTGAGGACGTAATGCCTTAGCTGGTGAACTGCATTTTCCACCTTAAGCAACAGTTCCTGCACAAAGGAGAAATGAATGAAATATCATAAAAGTTTTCTGAGCAATCAGAAAAAATTAAGATAAATCATTCCAAAGAAATTCACCTTGCAAACCTAGCAGCTTCTGTTCAAGGCAGACATAACCCATGTAGGCACTGAATTCAGCAGCATTACAGGGATAATATTTTCCTAAGGATGAACTAGTCTTGTAGCATTTGCCTGTATGTTAGACACAGATACGCTTCCTTCATCAGCTATCACCTGGCATGCATGGCTTCTTGTTCCACCTCATTCTTACTTAACCAATCTATTTACAGTGAACAACACAAGCAAGAACCTTGTGGGGGATTTTTGTATGGCACATTATGAATCACATTTTTGGGCCCTTCTTTTACATCACAGGGTACTGGCCACAGCTGGAAGCAGAACACAGTCCTCCTCAGATCAATGGTCTGCTCTGATATGACAAATTCTGTGTTTTCACTCTGTTCCCTTTGATGTCTCTCTCTCTTCTCAAGCCTCATCTTGTTTTTATTCTGTACATTGTATTTGGCTGAATTAGACTACAAAGTCTTGCAGAAGACATTGGTTTGAACAAGACTTCAAAAAATGGCTTAGTACATCTGGATACCTCAAGTTGAGTGACACTTTAATATAACTGGAGTTTTACAAAATGATGGACACCTGCTCTTTGAAAATCAGGCTCCTCTTAAGTTGTATGAAGATAAGCACCACAGAAGTGACACACCTGAAACTAATAGACACTTCTGAAAAATCCTGTGCCTTTACCATGATTGATACAGAACTGTGTGCATTTACAGCATCCTTTTAAGAAAATGCCACATGTCTGGCTCAAGGGTAATAGCATTGCTGGTTTCATATGCAACTACCTCTCATAGTACACCACTATATTAATCTATTCTGAATAAACGAGAAGAGTGCTAAATTTTTAATGAACAGTGTTCCCACCTGTTTCAAGATAATGAAAGAATGTAAAGCTGTTCTTTACAGAACGCAAGAGTAATTAGACACTATCAGCACCTATAACCTTGGGCTGATCACACCGCCACATTTTGGGCAGAAAGGGGGATTTTTTTTGGTATGGATCTATTATTTCTAAAATAAAATTATTCCTTGCTGTTATATTGCTCAGGGGAGCAGCATGAGAGAAAATAAAGCTCTATTCCACAGATCATTCTGTACTCCCACTGTTCCGTAAGAATACTGGGGTCCTATGGGCAAGGGACGAGACCTACAGAAACGGTACATGGGCTTACACTGACCTCCCACCTAAAAGAAAGCCCCTGCCACAAAAGAAAGTGCCCGGTTCCTGAATGTTCAAGTAATTACTCCTTGAACTTCTCCATCTTTTAACATGAAGATCTGGAGTGTTTTCCTTACCTCATTGCTGATATGTTGACAGGGGAATGACAAACAATATTGAGGCAGGAGTCTCATGCCCACCTTGGCAAAAGCAAACCATCCTTTAACAAGTCTCTTGTTCTGCCTTATCATTCGGAACAGCTTGTGTGCGTTATGGATGAAATGGTATCTCTTTGCTAATAGACAAAGTATAGCATCCAGTCCATGACAGGACACTTGAACGTCTCTCTCATCAAGCCAAAATGGTGTCAAATTTCTGTTGTCTGTATTTGAAATGCAACCTCCTCCCCCAAGAACATATGTGCGAACAATGATCATGTAACTCACACCAGATTGTGACACTAGGCTAGTGCAAGTTACATTTATGAGGCAGAACGAGTGTTCATCGTCCTGCTGCCTAATGAAATCAAATACATTAATAAATTCAACGCTAATGAAGAATACTATTTATCAGAGTATGGATTATTAAAAGACAGTGTTTCCATTTCACTGAGTTGTGAGAAAAGAACTATCTTGTAGGTCTGCAAGTGTCCTGGGGCTGCTTAACTGATCCCGCAGGACTGCCGTGGATGCTGAATTTTGAGGACCTGCTGGCAGCACCAGCACTGCTTATGATGACGTGGCTTTCTGGCTGCTGGACAGGCCAGAAAGAACTCCTCAGATGTGAAGTAAAAGCAAAGATCTTACTCTATGCACTGGAAATGCTTAACTGGAATTACAGTGCCATATTTTAATGGTAAGGGAGGGGACATACTGAATTTGGTTCTACGTATCACTCAGAGCAGGTTTATCCTGGTTTTTAAGAATGCAAGAAGGAACACAAACCAGCTTACCACAGACATGAAAATTATGTTATTAAAAAAGAAAAATTCACTATAATAAGTGGAAGGGTAGCAAAGGAGAGGTGAGAGGATGAAACAGAGACTGGTCTCAGTGAGTTATGTAGGGCATGTACAGGAAGAATCACTGAGACACAATGTGTAAAGGGCATGGCAGTGCAAAATAATATGATGTAAGAATACTGAAAACTGAACTAGTGGAGACCTTGACAGAGGACATCATTAGAATGTCTGAGGATCTGAATTAGGTTTTTACAAAGGCCAGCACTAAAATAAGTAGATAATGAATATGTCCTAAAATATGGTTTAAGCACACTGGAGAACAAGAGATAAAGATGGTGGTATAGGATCTGCCACCTCCAGGCTCAAACAATAAATACATAAGTAAATCTAAATGGATAAGAGCTTGGAATACTGTTGGTCCTAAATAGTTGACAACTGACAATATTCGATGATCAAGAAAACAAGTTAGCACAAATAAGAAACATACGCTATCATAAGGTGTGTATCAGAATATTAAAGAATTACTCCTATTTTTGTCTTACCTGTAGAAGACCCAATGAAACGGTGAAAATGAGAAAAATCAAGGCAACACAGGAGAGATAAATCTCTGGCTGTTGTCAATAGATATTAGTCTTTTTTTTCTCTTTTTTTTTTTTTGCATTACTGTAGTCGTACAGTGTTTACACACTGATAAAAATCCCTCATGTTTCAACTGTCAGATTTTAAATATGGAAACCCAAGATACTTCTAGAGAGAAAAGTTATGCACGTTTTATTCGATACAGAATGAAGTACTCTGCACATCAATCAACGGTTCTAATAAATGAGGAATCAGCCAAACTATATACAAGTAATTTCTATATTCAGAAAATCTGCTTTTCTGGATACCTATCGTGATGGCTGCTCTGGGAAAAACTGAATTCAACATATATTTCATAGGACACTTAAGTTCGACCACATAATTCAGCACAATTTGTATTATGCGGGACAACTGTGGCAACACTACCTAATGTAAACATACTACCTTGGTGAAAAAGCAAGTATTACGAGTATATTTTACTCTGAGGGTTAACTGTCTAGCTCAGTGCAGAACTAGAAGTCCACACTACAGATTAAATGCGACTGCAAATACATCAGTTCAAAACTATTGCAAACAGAGCCTCAGTCAGTCCAAGATAAAACTGTGAGGCTTCCACAAAGGCAAAATGATAGGCAGGTTTATAAATAAAACAAAGACACATTGTTTTACAAAAATATATGATGCCAACTTGAAGGGGGGGATGGAATCAAATTGCTACACAAAGAGACTAGTGATGTACACTGCTGTCTTCCTAAAGCTTCTGTCAAACTATATTTTTCTTAAGCTTCAAACAAGACACATTACCTTTAACACACACTAAATAAAATGTCTTAAAGCCTCATGGGGAGCCTAGGCTCTACCAGGTTAGCATGGCTTAAAGTTGGTTGCACTGCTAACATCACACCTTTAAATCTTTGTCTAGACAGAGCATTAGAATAGATAACTTGTTTGTAGGATGTAAGTATACAGAACTAGATAACAAACTGTTCCAATAGGCACAAACAAAAAGTCAATGTGCTGACAATGGATTGTACAAGACAGCAGTAACAAGTTGCATTCCTTGGGGATGCCTGTCTAGCTCTCTGTTGTTTATTAATGACCTTGAAAGGTACTGTCTGAATGTGGCCAAAAATATGTGATAACTGGAAATACCATGAATGCCTCATATACCTAGAGAATGTTTCAGTTATCCACATTTAAGCTAAAGGAGCCATACTACAAAATAGCATTTGAGCACCTGCGTTGACAAAGGTAATGCCATCACGCAATGCATTAGAAGGACTTTTGGGAGCACACCCCCTGCACCATTAGCCTGCATTAATCGGAGCTGCTTTGCACATTCTTCTCCAGCGCTCAGTGGGAATGCACAACCAATTTATCTAAGCATCTGTGGGAAAAGGTAGGGGGAGTGTACAAGACACTGGAAGAATAGAGGCACTTGAGTGTAGCTGACCTGCAGGGAAGTTGCATTTATAGATCTGATCTTTAGCGTTTCTCACCAGACACCTATCAATGTACCAAAGGGGATGTATTCCTAAATTAGGTTAACTAACCTTGCCTTGCCAATCCAATCTTCCAGTCAAGGAAAGCCTAGGTTTGAATGTTTTCTTTCCTGACAACTTTAGTGGGCAGAGATGTTGTGTGAAAAGTCGTTCTATGGCAATAACCATGTTCTGGCAATACTAAATCAATCAGTAGCTGATTTGCATACAAAAGGCAGTTTATCCATACAAAAACACATAGATGCTTTCTATTGTGAACTCCATCAGCTTGCTACTCAAATTTCTAAACGTGTAATGTTTCAATTAAGGCAAGATCTAAACTCTGCCGGTCATGCCTCAGGCACAGAAACTAAGCAACAAGCCTGGCATCAGGAAGATATCTTCCCTGCACAAGGGTCCTGTGCTAATAGTGCAGCAAAAGCTGAACTGTGCTTAGTCCGTTTCATTTGATCCCAGACGTGCAACTTCCCTTTTACTAAAACTTTTGAGGTTTAGTATTAAATCTCCTGGATTTTTCCATGTTTCTGTATAACTGACCATTTGGGTCCCGAGTAGTGTAGCCACTCCAAAATACATCGTAACAACACATTCCCCAGGCTTTCAAACTGTGGTCTGTCACTGTTGTGCAACGTACCAGAGTGGTGTTGCTGAAGCAGTGGCAGATAATAGGGTGGTTACCTGTTAGTTCAGTGTCCTTATGTTCAGCTGAAACAACATGTGAGAAGAGAGATAAATGAATAGTGGAAGTTGATAGTCAGGTTCACATCTTTTGTCCCTGAAAAAAAAAAAAACATATATACCTATTACAGATGAATGGAAAAGTGCACAGGCACTTTCTCTCCAGGTAAAAATTGCCTGTAGGATGCTCTGTGGTTATAAGAGGGGTAGGAAGCCCCAGAAGACTGTTAAAACACAAAGGGAGTTTCCCCAGAACAATCCAGGCTTGCTATCTAGCTTATTAATTGCAGCATGTTTTATTTGACTGTACCTCCCTCTGCTTCTAAAAATAGGACTGTCAAAAGGCATTGCTGTATCAGCCGGTTCCTCTCTGCAAGTTAATCTATTATACAAGAAAAGGACTTTACAAATGGCTACATTAAAGACATCTAATGAAGTCAAAGCAGCTGTTTTAAAACATATTCAAACAAAATCTAGTCAATGAGATTTGGCCTCTGAATTTCATGTTATACTATTAGGTGTAAAAATGGAGCTTTTCAGGGGAATGAATTCTTTAAATTAAGTGAAAAGTCAGCCTATTTGAGCACCTCATTATACTCTGTATTGAAGATCTTTCTCATCCATATTATCCTATTAAGGATTGCAGTGATACCCACAACTGTATTCACTGGTGTAATAAAAGGACACACACAGCACTCAAACTAGTGCTTTTGATACTTCTGTCCTTATTCAAGCTCAGTTCCTATTTATCTCAACAGAAATTTTGTTAAGGATATGGAATTAAGCCATACATTTTTAACCCAACAATATATTACATCCTGTAAAAATGTAATTTTCTGGGCCTTACAAAATATCAAAGCTTCAGATCATTATTAATTACTTATGCATGCATATTATTCCTCCTTGCTACTGACAGATCTTTGAAGCAGAATGGGTGCATTTCCTTCAGGCTATTCTGCCTTAAAAGGGTCAGCTTGAAAACCACATTTTTGTTATGCCTATCAAATGTGGTATCCACAACAGTAAAAATAACACTTAAGGCTACTGCAACTGAAAGAAACAACAGAGAAATATATATTTGTATTTCTGACATTCGATTATGTGCCCATCCTAAATAAGCTGGTATAGACATGTTTTGCATGTTCAAGCTCTCATTTCTCCCTTACTCAATGATCTTATGCATTTCATCAGGGAATTAAAAACTTCCATAATTTTTTTAATAATTCAGAGTGTATTAGTTAAGTGCACTTCACCAGAAAGTGCATATTTCTAACCAGGAAGTTTTAAGGAGGTTCCCTTTAAGCAGTTCAGAATAAAAAAGCATTAAGTCAGGTAGCCCTGGGTAGATTTTACACTGGAGTTTTGGTGATAAAATGTGGGCACATATATTCCATTCCCAGACATGAAAGGGATGCCCATTGCATCTAATAGAAAATGTAATGCTTAGGAAATCATGGCTTTCATGTAAGGGCACAATCCTGCCTTGCGTAAAGTCAATTTGAAATCTGATATTAATATCAGTGGGAGTAAGTGCAAACCTTTATTTTTTCAGGAATCGGTTTAATTTGTTGTGCTTCAGCTAGCAATTCTGATTCCAATCTATCACAAACTACAACACTAACTTTGTTAAACTCAGAAAATCAGATTAACAATGGCTAAAACACGTATTTGTTTGTGTCACAGAAGAAATCAATAATTCCTGGAATATATATTCAAAAGTAGCATTGTTATGATGCATAGAAAATAAGCAGATGGATATATATAATGGGCAATTTTTAAATGATGAGATACGACATCAATTAATATGCTTTTGTTTAATTTAGCTCTATGATCCCTTTCCATCACATTCTGCTTTTTCTCTCATACTCCTCCCGTTTCCTTTTCCTCCCACTCCCACTCAATTCTCTCTCATCATGACATTCTCTCCCCCATGTCCCCTCTGTTCACCCTGTCCTGCCTCCTGTGCCCTGAGCATCAACAGTGCCACCCTGGTACACCAAACAGTACATCTCATTCTTCAGCCATGGCCTCCAGAGCCTTTTATTCACTGCTGATTTGCTTCTATACACTGCAAATCAGCATGTGGGTCCAACTACCAGTTTGGTTATCTGCATGCTAAGTTGGAGAATGTAAACAACCTTCCACATAACCTCTTGGCAGAGTGAGTTATTCACCTCCCTAGGGCGCCTCAGTTTCAGCAATACAGCCAAGTGGATTGCACATACAGCTGGGAGCCCAGAAACTCCTGAGTGCCAGTAATAGCTTTAACTAACGATTCTTTCAATGGATCCCGACAATTCATTAATCCTCTTTGTCTCAGATTATCTGTAAAGATTGGTATAATAACGCTTTGCTCACCTTCCTCACAGGATTTTGCGAGAAAGTCCAACATCCAAATTTTATTTTCTCTCTATACATGCTTGAGTTTCATTTATTTCAATGGGAATTATGTTTTTTCATCTGAAGGCAGAACTCGGCCTTTCTACATTCAAGATTATGTTGCTCTCTGAAGATGTAAAACTCAAGTTTTGTTATACTTTTATTAAGAGACATATGCAAAATCAAAAGTTGAACAGAAGGCTGTTACTCCTATTCTATTAAGAAGAGATATGACAGGAAAAACCAAACAAGGAAAATGAAGAATGGTGTTCCCTTTAAATTAGAACAAATTTGTGTCCTGGAATAGAAGATGAAGCAAGAAGAAGCATGCTTTCATGGGAAAGTATGGTAAGTGCTGAAGACGTTGACTAAATTGTTCAAGAACACTTCATGCTTACTTAATGACTGATTACTCAGTAATGTTCCCAAGGTCAGCAAAACCTTGGGTATCTGTCATCTGAATGCCAGTTCCATGAGTTAAAGTGACCAAAATTGCAGTAACTTTTGACAGCTGACATTTTTAAAAGCTGTGTCCCTTTATGATATTGTTTATTTATCTAAGCGTAGTCAAAATACCTGTATTCCATCCATTTAAGACTAAGTCCTAATGAACAGCACTCATGTCCAAACACTTGGACCTTCCTACTTCACCCCTCCAAGAAATAATTAAAAAAAAAAAAGTCTTCAAGAAACATGTCTTTAATCCTCTCATTTCTCCTCCCCAGAGAAGATGTAGTAGAAGAGACAGCACAACCTAAAGGTCAAGAGATTCATGCTCTGGCAATAAATGGAGGAAGCAAATTCCATGGTAATAGACTCTGGACCCAGATGTGCCCTGTATCCAACCCCTCATCTGACTGTTAGCTCAAGCTTCACAGATATCTCCAATTGCGTATTATCACAGATAGAGAGGAGACATTCTTTTTGTTAACTAGGAAAAACATATTTATGGCTTTGAGATTTAAAGCTAACTCTTTATCTCGCAACCCTAAACATATCAAAAGGCAGCACAGATCAGAGAACAGGAGCATAGCACCCTTGCATAGGGGACAGAAGAGAACACACACGTTCTGCTCCAGCTGGAGCTTTTGGCAGCCTCTAAGGTGTGGCACCATGAAGAGCATTTTGCCATGAACTAATGATGAGGTTTTAAAAGCATAAATCTACTGAGAGGAAAGGTTACAAATGCCAAGCCACTATTTTTCAGCTTTTTGGACATTTAGAATGAACGTAGGAAGGGATCTGTAATAAAAGTTGCACACGCTCCCTCAGCTGACTATAATATTAAATGGCTCAGTAAAATGTAACAAGAAAAAAACCTGTTCATACCAAAAATGCTATTCCTAGAACTACATTTGAGTGCCATGACATTACACTATAAATTATATCCTCACAAGAGTATTAGAAAAATGGGTAATTAAAAATGCCAATTTATACATACATGAAACACGTTTTTATTGCTAAAATTAAGTGCTTATTACAGAAGCCAATTATTAAGCTATACCATACTTTAGATTTTACGAACTAAATCTACAAATGACTTGGGTGCCTAACTCCACCTTTAGGTACCTCAGGTTGTACATTTCAGCATTACCACAACCCACAGATCCTTTTCAATCGTTGCTTAAACTTTAGGGCAGAGCAGAAGATCAACAGGTAGGCACACACCAGACTCTGAAGCTGCTCACAGCCCTACCTCCTGCCTAATCCCTCCTGGAAATCTCACATTCAACATTCTGGGGGGAGGCAAGAGGGAGCACACATCTGTCAGCATTAGGGCACATGCATGTGTATTGGGAAATATGTTCTGAAGTCTCCTCTCTGCCTGATTCATTGAATGAACTTGAATACATTCTCCTGTTTCTCTGGGAAGTGGCCAAATGTCAAAGCCATTCGGTGTTTTGAAAAAATCTGTCTCAATCTGTCCCACTGTAGCTGATCCACTTTGTATAAACAATTGTACATTTCTTGGAACACACACATGAATCTGGGTCTCCCATATGACCACTTTAACTAGCAGGTTAGTCTCACAGGCTCCCTTTCCCAATGAAGTAGAACAGCTTCAATAGGAGATACTTGCCCAAAAATATGCTGTGGCCTCAGACATTGGAAACCTGTGCTCATATGTGCCTCCAAATCAGACCAAATACAAACATTGTCTGAATACTGGCCTGCTATTTTGCATCCTCCCTCATAAAATAAAATAAAATTTCTCTATCCTAACCTGCGACACACTGGCTTTCAAGTGATTTCACGTTGCTTCATGAGAAAAGATATACTGGAGTGAAATCCACTAAAAATTCTGAGTAGAAAAAGCACATCATCCCACCAGTGTGGAACCAGAGTCCTACCAACCCAACCAGGCACTGAGCCAGGGCAGCGACTTCTTAGTCTGAGCACCAAAAGGCAGGGAGAAGAAAAGGACAAAGAAGTGTTGGTCACACCCAGAGCAAGCCAAGCATGGGCAAATGGTTCCTCACAAAATGGTATAGAGAAGAGCTTGCATAAAAATAATGTAACAGCCAGTTTAGGAGCCAGCTCAGGTATGGATAAATATTCCCTGAGCACACCAACCCACCTCCAGAATAATCTTGCCTCCTATCAGCCCCCGCTCAGGAAACTCCCATGATGGTAACAGGAAGAGCTTATCCTGTGGTATGTTGAACCATCCTGGTCTTTAAAAGCTGCCCACACAAGGAGCACTTGTCAGCAGCCTCGCACTAGCAATAATTTGGTTGTAAATAAGAAAATTTAACCCAAGCTTGTCCTGAGCAAAACAAGCCATTTAGTGACAAAGGGTCAGGTTCTATGCACATATCCTTTCCTAAGATAAAGGAATAAATGCACTCCCTCACACCTTTGGCCAACACAGGTATGCTTGCAAGTGTCCAGTAATGCATACAAACCCTAATGCTGCCCATACCAGGCAGCGACAACAAGAGATGCTCATTTTAGTGATCCACACTCCAGTGTTCATGGGACTGGGTATTGTTGACAATGGTGGGTGTGTGTGTACCGGGTAATGAAAAATTAAACCATTCTCAAATGTCTATTCGTTCCCTGCCAAGAGCATTATTATCCACATGGAAATGACAGGCAATTACTCATCTGCTCTGAGGTCTCTCTTGTGCAGAGCACCATTCTGTGACCACCCTCACATTAAATTTGGGCTTGTCTACACATGGAGTTGTTCCTGATTAATTGTTCTTGATTAATGTCATGTGTGGCCAGAGCATCCACATGTGGCATTAATCAGAAATAGCTTTATGTGTAGACAAGCCCTTATTCACAGTAGGAGCCCTAACAAGATCAGGAGGAATGGCCCATGCCTAGTACCTCTGGGGGCAGATACTTCTGATGGAACACAGCTGAAGATGCTCCTCAGTCGATGGCTCCAGCCACAGGACATTCTCAGAATATATACCTAACCACATGTAAAGCACAGTGGCAGGTACTTTTCTTAAAATCAGTGCTGTGGACAGACACTCAATTTGGAGACAAGTGTGCAAATGTTCTCTACTAATTGCTCTCTCTTCTGATAGACATCCCTGCCCTCACAGAACTGGAGGGCACATATGAGTCAGTCCCAAACCTGTTCAAGCTTTGCTGATTTCGTTCAGGCAGCAAAAAAAAAAAGGGGGGTTGAGCTCACTCAGCTGACTCTGCCTGAAGCAGACTAGGGGGCACTTTCCTCGCTACCAGCCCTCAAATTCCCTTCTACATTGGTAGCCACCAAATCTTGCAGACTCCTTCCTTCCTTGCCCTGGTTTTAAGCTCTCGTTCTCTCTTGAGTTCTTTTCTATCCACATATTTCTGATGCATGGAGACATCCTTCTTTCTCAGCAAGTTTGGGCTGTTTTTTTTTTCCCAAGCTGGTTCAATTATATATAGTATTATAGAGACCCAAACTGTTAGTACTCCAAGTGCCACAATTCAAAAGTACTTTCTTGAACAATTATTTACTGTTTTAGTTTTGGTTTTGTTGGATCTCCTGGGCACCTACACTCAGTTCTGGCAGTGAACAGAATTTAAAGAATAATTCTCAGCAGAAGTTATTAAACCAATGTCATCTGAGCACTCTGGTTTTCTTATTTATATACACAAAACTGAAGTAGTACTTAAATTTACTAGCTAAGATAAAACATACTTATTTTGATAGAGACCCTATCTGGTGAATTTTTATTTTCCAGCTTTTATCTTAAAATATTTCTATTTTTATAATGATACAAAACCTGAAAATTTATTTATACAGCCATTAATAAAAAAAAAAAAAGAGGAACACATCTGTAAATATAAACTGGTGTGCTATTACCTACATTTTCTTCACTTTTTACAATCTTATTTGCAATAAGTTTTGAGTGTTTAGGTTTTCTGGTTTCTGGGGAGGGTTGGGTGCAGATGGGGCTTTAACTGCCTGTTTATTTCACAGGGAAAATGATATGTCTGTGTGTTAGATGTGGCTTTGGAATTCTCTTTTAACAGTATATCACTTGTTTTAGACCAGGTGTTGACTGGTCAAATTACAGGAACATGAAGTATAATTTGTACTTGTCACGCAGGCAGCCCTTTCTTAAAGGCATTAAGTACTATCTTTTTCACCTGATTCCGTGAAAAGAGATCTAAATGTGTGGTGGGCAGTTACACCCTCTCAATGCGCCTCCACCCGCATCACTCTGCTGATGATGGTTTGTTATCTGAGCACTGGAATCATGCTGGACCCAGCTGGAAAAGAGGCAAAGAAATCGATGTGGGAGGAGCAGAGCTCTTAGAAACCACTCCTGGTTTTGTAAATAGGAAAAAGCAATTTTAATTCAAGATGATGTAGTTTCCAAGTGATTAAGCCAGAGAGAAAGATGACTTATTCTTCCACTGGAATTGGAAGAGGCATGTAGGGAGTCCCTAATGCACACATGGGTCCAAACTGCCAGACAGAGGGGCCAAAAATTATGTTCCTAAAATCTCAGGCTAAGTTTATCATTAGCCAATAATTTGACATTATAGGTGCAGATAAGTCAGTCAAAGTTGTTGGTACTGAAGCCCCTATATCTGCAATTCAAGCGGTCTGGGGGAGTTCAGACTAGGCTTAGTTCGATCCCCTGAGCTGTGCACTCCCCCAGCCAATTCAAAGTTGTTCAGGGACCTGTTACAGGCTTGGACCATCACCAGCTGTCAAAGTGGTTTTGGTGTACAAGCAGAGCGAAGCTTCTGGTTTAGTTTCTCTGAAAGGAAACAAAATTTAGTTGGCACATACCGAAACCACTTTGCAAACTAAGCCAGAGCTCTGTAAGTAGAGACAATTGGGGAATTAACTTCAAAACTGCATTGCTGCTCCAGCTTGGGACACCATGCACTGCCTCAGGCACCTGAAAAAAGAATCTTGAGTTCCAAAGCAGCCAAGTACCAACAGTACCCGCTGACTGTTTATCTTTGGAAATAAAAACATAACATTAAGCTACATAACAATGGCCAATTAATTAAAAAAAAAAAACCCCACACACAAGAAATATTGAAGCTTCATCTATTCTTTCTAATGCCTCATATGACAAATTACTGAATTAGAAGTCCTAAGCAGTGTTTAGAGCAGGAAACTGGAGGCCAAATATTCAGGCCAAAAGCTACAAAGTTCTAAGGCACCGAGCATCTGTGTGGATGGCCAGCTCACACTGAAATCGCTCAAGCCCAGTGAGGTGCCGAAATACCATTGTGCCTCCTGTCTCCTTCTCCACCAAATAAACTAGGGCAAATCATTTTAAAATTTCTGGGGTTAGATTAATGGATTTCTGCTTAGACAGTCATGAAATAATTTTGCATTTCATAATTTCAAAAGCAAAAACAACTGAGAGACTTTCAGACTGTAGATAAACTAATAACACACTGCATTTTTAGTTTGTTATTCCCACATAAAGTGGGATTGATTTTGCAGCTATTGCGCTTGAGCAGCTCCTATTTGGGGCAATGGTCGCTTGCGTGGGAAGAACTGCTGTGGAAGCAGTCCACATAATGCACTTATTGACAAGATTAATCCTCAATTTTCCTTCAAAGTGATTACAAGCTGCATCACCATTCCAGTGTTCTTAGATGGTTTCTGTAAATTTCCCCATATGGGGCTAGCAAGAAGTTTTTAAAACTTACATGGCAAAAGCTTGATTAAAAAAAAAAAATCCCTAAACTGGGCCATATGTAGGACATTCCTCTTGGTGATCTCTCTGTATCATGGAACAGCCTCCCAATTTAAATAGAAGTCAACCCAATTTACAAAATTGGATTGGACAAAACACCAGAGAACGTGTACCACTGTGGGGAGCCATCATGCATACGCAGTGCATATGCACTGCTGAATGACCTAACTTGCCATTTGCATCTCTAATTTCTATGATACAATCTCCATTCCACACTGCAATTATTAGAAAAAGAAATTAATTTCTTGGTTTCAAGGAAGTTGGGAGAGGAATAGAGGGATGAAAAAGAGGAAATCAAATTTTGCAGAACCATGATTCCAAAAATAATTTAGAAAATAAAAAATACTGTGTGTAAGAAGAGGGTAAAAGATTATGGAAGAGAACTGACGTTCAACATGCTGTTAAAGGAGAAAGTTTGCATTGTTGGAACAGTGGCAACAAAGTCACTCCTTGTTTCTATTGTATTCAAAGTGTTTTTTTCTCTTCCACTATTCTCTGCCATTTGTTTTTATATTTACTGTTCCATACACCAATTAAGAATTCTTAGCAGGTCTTCTAAGCAGTAGAAATTTAAATTAGATTACAAAAAGAACCTCAAAAGCAGAGTGAGATTTTAAATGGATCACTGAAACCAACTGCAAGATTCTTTTATCATAAGGGGGGGGAGGGTAATGCTTTTTAAGAGTGACTTAAAATTAATCCAAAATGAGTATCACTTATTTTCAGCATGTCAGATTTGGCAGGTCTACTCTGAGGTTAATGTCAAAGTGAATGTAAAAATATTTTAAGCTTTTTATTCGCCAAACTGGAATACCATGAACTGAAAGCTTTGTGAGAACCCAAGGTGGTACCAACAGTACCAGCCACAGAGTATGTATAGTGCCCTATGGTATATTCTACTGAGGGAACAGAATCCGGCTACAAGTTGCTCAGGGTATGAGTTGCTGCTTCTCTTTCTGCTACCTGTAATAGTGAAAAAGGTATCCAGATGCATGTTACTTGAGGGGATCTGCAGTCCTGCCACGCAGTTGCTCCGCACCGTATAAGCCAGCAAAATAGGCTGTCCAACCTTCCCCCCCCCCCGCCACCGAACTCCCATCTTTGCCTCCTGCCTGGTGCTTGCACGATGGTCATGTCTTGACCAGAATCACAGCTGGTCTTGCACGTTTAAACCTGTTATTTTTTGCTAGCAAAAGCCACCAAGTAGTAAACAAGGCAACCTTCAAAAACTGCAGTGTCTGCCGTTTGGGGCGCAGTGGCCTTGTCTGCACCAGTGTTTTTTCTGGAGTCTCTCAGGACTGACAAGGCCAGTCCAACCCCATCAGCACCAGCCCTGCTTGGCGCACAGCTGCAGATGAAGCTCCCTAGCCGTGAGTATTTCAAACACTGCCATTGAGACTTCATGGCCTGACACTGCAGTGCTAAATTTGCCAGCGACTGTTTTATCTCCATCAGCGCTCCCGAAGTTTTAACAGGAGCTGTGCTGGCACCCATTACCAGTGCTTAACAGCCTTTAAAAAAAAAAAGTAAAACCACCACCACCAAAAAAAACCCCCTCAAAATCCCATTAGGGAGGACAGCTTGTCCCCTCCTGTGAAAGGCCCCCATTTCGGAGCAGCTTTGCTCTCCTGCGCTGCGCCGCTTCCCACACACCCTCGCAAGCCTCTAGCGCTTTGTGCCGTTATTTTTTGGCACCAGGCGATCTGAACCCCTCCTTTCTTTTTTTAAAGTAATTTGCCGTTCCTTACGCCTATAAAGAAGAGTTTGAAAACGGTGACCCACACAAAGCCAAACCGCAAGCCAGGTGATTTCTGCACGCAGTTTTGGGTGGTTCCCTGGGCCTAGCCTAGGACTGACCACACAGCACCACAACTCTCCTTCTTCAAGTGGGTAGGTCCCCGCTCACAGGGACAGCAAGAAATCCCCGTAAAAGCCAAGCCTGCCCCAACGCCCGAAGGCGGCCCACCCGGCCCCTTCCCCGCTCCCCGCCCCCGACGTGCCCTACGTGNGGGCGCCGACGGCTGAGGCGGGGGCCGGGGAGGGGAGGGCGATCTGCTTGAGGGCCGAGGCGGGGCGGAGCCGCCGGTGTGAGGCCTGAGGAGAAGAGGCGCCAGGGATGAGCGTGGCCGGGGCGAGGCGGCTGTGGGGTGGCAGGGAGAGAGGAGCCCTCGAGGGGAAGGGAAGCACTGACCGACTTGGCTGGCAAGCCTGGTGTCTGAGAGGAGCCTCTCCTGCGGGCAAAACAAATCGTGAGAAACTCTTGTGAGGGAGAAGGTGATAGCTGCGGACCAGCCTGTATCAAATTTAGTCGCACAAGCACGGGACCCCAGGGTTAAAAGTGAACCCTCAGCCCCAAACTGGGATGTGGGTACTTGGATGCGTCCTGGCTGAGAAAGCGTAATTTCTCAATTTTATTTTTGAACCTCTCAAGTGGCTGAGACAATTGCTTCTGAAGAGATTGCTACTCATACCAAAGCCATCAGCCTGCTGGATGGATTTAGTTTATAAAGTAGCTCCCAGTTGCAGCAGCAGTGCAGTGAAACAGGCCTGAAATTCACCTGCCTGTACGGGACACCGAAATAACAACACTCGTAGGAACAAAAACTTCTGGGTCAACAAACAAAAGTTTGTGAAAAGAAGGAAGGCTTTCCTGTCAGATCTTTGGATTTTGAACAATTTTGTGAAGCGATAGCAAAATGCAGGGTAATGGGAACCAGAGGAAGTTATTTAAACAGTCAAAGGGCTTTGAATAAAGACGGCTCACAAAGGGCTGCTAAGGAAGGTCAGTTGCCAGGAGGAGAAGAGGTGGTAACATCCTGCCAGTCGTGGATGCAAATCCAGTTAGGGGATAGCACGCAGGGGCAGAGCAGGAATAATTGCTCAGTTCTCTTCACAGCATTTAAGTAGTGGGGTGCCTGAAGGATCAATACAAACAGCGGCATTGTGTAATGTACTTGTTGAGGACCTACTAGAAAGGCTGGATATAAGAGTGGCAGGCAAGACAAGGCTGGTGGATCGTGAGGCACCTGAGTAAGCCTTGACAACACCAAGTAACTCAGTAATGCGGCGGCAGAGGGAATGCAGTGTAGATAAGTGCAGAGTAATGCGCCTTGGAAGGCATGATTTAAACTACTCGTATACACAGATGGGTTCTGAATTAATTGTAACCTTTCAACAAAAAGATTGAGGCATCAGTGTGGACAGCTTAATGAAGATGTCTGCTCAGTGTGCTGCAGTGGTCAAACCCAGAAAATAAGCTGTAATAAAAAAATGGATGGATGACAGAAAATATTGTAATATGATTATATAAAACATTGATAGAAAGTTTCAGTTAGCCAACCTTAAAGGGATGCAGAAGAGAAACCTGCCTACAGAATAAACCGAATGACCTTGTAGACGTCAGTCCTGCCAAGCGCCGAGTTATCTCCCCTGTTACTGACTACAATGCATCCTAGGCTCTCAGCACCTCAACTGAGCAGAATGATGGCTTTTAAAGAAAGAGTACAGGAAAGTTTCTACAATGAAGGATGGACCAGACATGGCACATGGCATACTTATGTACCTTGTTCAATAACAAGGAAACACGCAAAAGGACATAGCTTGTCAATGCAGCGTAAAACTAATCTCTAGAAAACTGGTCATAAACTGTACTATGGTAAATAGCTTAGTTTACCACCACATCAGAGGGGACTTAAACATACATTTAAAAAAAAAAGATGAAATCCAGTCTTTCGGCTTATGTAAATCGAGTCAGTCCATTAACTGCTGTAATCAGTAGAACTGATGATATGAGCCAGGGAGGTACCATTTCATCAGTTGTTGTACAGAAAATAAAAATGACAAGAGCCTTCAACTTCCAATCTTCAAGACTCAGCAGGGTTAAGACAGAAATCCCTCAGATTTATGTCTCCATCAGTGATGATATAACTGGCAAGTTGCTTTATATTAGAGGTTTGTCTTCTCAGTTGTATGGCCACGAGGGAATCCTTCCCCAGGTATAGTGTTGTTGAATGCCTGATGCATTATGAGTTCTTTAGAAGACGTTAGTGTTGGCACTGCTAGTAGGCAAGATACTGAACTTAGTGTACCAGCAGCTTTTTCTGTGCTATGAATACCTATCTTCAGGCAAAATACATGTGACTGAATTTCAGATATCCTTTAAGCTATTTGTTCTTTCTGAAATCAAGTTCCCTTGTGCTGTGCTAACAAAAATTGAGCCAGGGATAGCTAGCCATAATACATGAGCAGCAATGAACCTTACATTACAGTTAAAAATAGCATTAATCAGAGCTATACACTGAATTTAAGCCAGTATTAGTCACAGAGCTGTTTGTTTTATTCAGCAAGCAACATAAATATTCTTGAGCAATCAACTAGCCTTGAGAATTTGCACATGAAAGACAATGAATGAAATGTTCATAAAACATTGCAATTTGGCAGGAGGTTTGTCCTTAAATGTGAAGACTTTTATAAAATCTGTAGATGAAAATACAGAGTAGTGGATATTTCTCAAACTCTTGGAGGAGTAAAAGCTATATGTATATGTTTATTAGTAGCAATAATCCTCTTCCTACCCTGGCATGGGACTGGCAGGGGGGATTGGAAGAGCAGGTAACCTCAGGATGTAGAAGGGTAGGCCGGCCTCACACTTGGAGGAGATATTTTGCTAAAGATCTTGAAGACAACTTCAGATGGATGTAAGTGCCCTAACACACATTCTTGCTGCCGCTGAGCACCTTCCATACCAGAGCAAACTATAGAATATTTGTTTTATCATGCATGGGCATTATAGTGAGGGAAGTTGTTGGATTTAACATTTTCTGCATGAATGGAAATTGGTTATTGGGGTGTCAGAGTCTGGAGGGAGGAAAGAGGCTGTGGATCCAGTCATGCAAAGAAGTCATCGTCAAAGAACATAACTTCACTGTGATGGATAATACGTTGTCGGACTGCTGCCGTTCACCGAGTGAGAGATTTGGTGGGGTGTGTTACATGTAGCTGCAGGAAATGGGCTATTTGGAAGGAAAATTGCAGTGATCTTCCTGGACAAGAGCTATGAGGATTGAAAGTTTGCAGGAATAATTCATCCTGGAGCAGAAAGGAAGCAAGAGCCTGCAAAGAGTCTCGCAGAGGTAATTGGTAAGAGACACTGGGAATGAATATTTAGGACACAGGGAAGGCAGAGAAAAGAGGGGAGCATATTGTCCTGTTGCTTGGGTGGGAGCAAGCGCTGCAAGGAGCCGCTGCCAAGAGGTTATTGGAAGGGTTACCTTTTCTGTGAGACTAAAAGTGCCAGGGCGGACCTTGCCTACACTGAAGTCAGTGATGATAATGACTATTTCTACTGATATTAAGGTGGCCAGGGTCCCACACATGATGTGAAATAAAAGCAGAAAACTAGGATAGCTTTAAAATCTTTTTAACATCAAGTATCTGTGGCCACGGTAATGACACTTCGGTGTTCACCCCAAAAAATCTCTGTTAGGCATTTTCTAGGAGGAGGGCATCAGTTTTTCCATTTTATAGGAAGAGAAACTGAGGTCTGTGTGAGACTTCCACAAGGAGAAAGGAATTTGGGTGCTTAAGTCTGATTTTCATTACATTGCTGGAATTGGGAGAGGGGGGAGAACAGATACCCTGGCTCCTGGCCTGTTGATGAGACCACTACATAGGCTGTTAAAGGACTTGTTTTGCTTTCTGATTACATATCCCCATTTAAATCCATCAGCTTCTCCTTTAAAAGGAAAAGAGTGCATGCTCAATTCTAGAGTAATTAGGTAATGTTAGTATTATGCTCTGAAGCTGTAAAGTGCTAATTTATGTAAAAGGCAAGTAGTAGTATTATTAGTGCTTGAGTACGATATCAGCAGGCTGATGCATAAGAACAGCAAAGTGTGAAAAATCACATACATCTGCTGTGCCTTCCGAAAAACAACTTAAACTTAAATTAATCAATTGAAAAAATCAGTGTATCATAATTTTGCAGCACTCAAAGATATGTCTGATAAGAAAACAGGGTTTAGCTTTATGTTTCCAAGTAAGGGGCTACAAAACTTGAGTTTTAACTAGTTTTAGGAAATACAAACTATTTTGAACTATTTACATTTACTTTGTTTGCATTTCATTATTTTTCAGGGGTCCAACTGACTTACTGTACATATTTTAGAGCAAAACTTGAAACGTACTGAAATTGAGTCTGTTGCTTCTGAATCCTATGGCCCATGAAACAGCTACTTACACAAGTGGAAACAACACTTGCTGGTGCCAACCAAAATGAAAGGCTGAGGGAAAACAGGAAGTAATCCACATAAAAAGTGTGTAACTAATCTTGAGAGGGATAGCAGCAAGCCCCCTCTGCAGCAAGCATTCAGGAAGGGAGAAGCACAGATAGGCATCTTCTACACTGAGAATGGCTTGTCTGAGCGAAATTAACCCTTGCCACAGAGAACAAAGATAACATATCGGTGTTCCAGAGAAAGATGAAGTGCTGGATTGAGATGAGACCAAACTTGAAATATAAAGCCTCAACATAGAGGTTTGCAGTAGAAAGGGTTACAGGTTCTCAACTAAAGAAATGCAGTGAAAATCCGCTGAAAAGATGGGTCAGACTGGAATGATTCCCAGATCCTTCATACTTGTAAAAGGAAACCAAACTGGAGAAGGTGTATGTGAAAGAAGTTGCCTGAAATGCTGAACGAGATAAGGTGGTTTATTGCTTACAAATTCTCCTCAACCACAGCATATTCGTAAAGGCCTGGAATGAATGCGGCTGCCATTACCACACAGTACACACATTATAATTATTTAATTTAGGAGAAAAACATAATCAAATCAAAGGAGAAGATGTAACTGAAACTGCAACTGTCTGCTGACAATGTGACATGTGACCAACACCACAGCTGCTTGTAACCCTTTATCATCATGAGGAGGATTAAACTACTTCCCTATTTATTTAAATCAAATTCAAAGTCACAAGGATGCTGGAGAAACCTTAATGACCACAGTGATTATACTGAAGAACTACTTTCCTGCATGCTACAACACTGTTTGGGCACACACTTGTTTGCTGTACACTGAACCCCTGTAGAGTCCCATGGAAGTCAGTATTTCTCATGTGATTTACAAAAATTCTGCTGCATATGATACCATTAGGTCCAATAAGCATGTCCAAAGTATGTGCTTACCCAAATCTAAATTGACGTTCAGTACAGCAACAGAACATTTATCTTATATAACTATTATGTTAACTTTGCTAACATTTTCTTCATGTCAGAAATATTGGAACTGCAAAGGGAAAGTGTGGACTTAATCAATGGACTGATATAATTACATTTTAGATTGGGTATTATTAAATTCCAGGCCAGACACTCACACAGAGCAGTGTCTCAAGTGGACTGTTGTGCTGTAAAGATGGGACCACCTGGAAGTCCAGTCCCAAGTACAGACCATTGTTGGATTTAAGTTGCCTCAATTTGATCAGTTGGTGGTTTGAGAAGTCAAGATTTTGTCAACCTTACTCATACTGAGAAGTATCTTACTTCCTGCATAGCCTCACTGATTTAAAATAGAATATTTGTGTGCAGATACGAGAGAGTAGGGTACTGTCTGAAATGATCTAAAAAATGTGACTGTGAATCATGTGTATAAATGTATCCTGGATTGGGGCCTATATTTGTAATCATTAATCTTTCTTTTTTTGGAGCATTCCAATTCATTCTAATAATAAGCTTCAATTATTTGGTGGACTTCAAATAAATTACTTGTCAACTACCAGTTCAATTAATTACAGAATATATGCAATGAACACTTTGGGTGTAATCATCCAGGTCTAATACATACTTAGAAGTATGTACTCTGCTTTCTAATAATTTTTAATTAAATAAAACATTTCATTCTACCTGAAATTTTTAAAAAAGTCTTTGTTGACCCAAAGCAGTGTTATTATTACTTGGCTCGGTCCCCAAACAGAACAAAATTCTGTTCATACAGCCTAGCTGCTGACCACTTTCCATCTCTGTGCTCTATTTGAACCTGGTGTCATTTGGTTTACTACAGAAACTACTGCCACTTTCTCAAAGGCACCTGAACGTGTTCCTTCTGTTATTTCTGGTTCCCACGGATACCCAAAAGTAAAAGTTCTGTGTGACAATACAAATGGAGTGATACTTGATTAATGATTTACTCATGTTTGTGTTTATTTTTGTATGTTTACATCCTCTTGAGCCTCTTCAAGAAATAATGTTCTTAATAGGTATTCCCATTTTTACAGATTTACTTTTTCAAAGAAAATACCTTGCAGTGAAATTACACTTAAGGAAGAACCTCAGTTGCGATCATAAGGCTTGAAGCACTGCGCTGAGAGGGCGTAACGGTAAAACAATGGAGATTGTCACCCTTCCCAAGATATTCTCACACAAATAAAACGATGCAGATGAAGGATGCAAAGCCACATTCATTATTACCGATATAAAATATACCGGCATATTACTATCTTGAGCCATCTAAACAAACAGGAAAAGGTGGGTGAGGAGAGAGTAACACAATTTGCATAGCCTGTGTTCCTTAATTTAGAACAGCACTTTGACGGGTACATCTTTGGTTCCTGGCACACCAACAGGGGATGTAAGCACATGAAACCCTCTAACATACCCCCAAATGCTTCAGGAAGTTCCTTGCTCTGGGTAACTTTTTGCTTTTCATAAAGATTTGTTGCTAAACAAATACACTGGTAACCCCCATTCTCAGCAGAGTAACCACTTCCAATCAGCACACAGATCGAGTACCTTGTGAAACCTGGCAAAGAAAAAATGAGTCCTGGGCTGACAGCTGTGAGGAACGCAGTACAGAGTTGCTTTGACATCAATCACTCCAGTAACTCCTTGTAACATACGCCACCGCTGAAAGAAACCCCTGGTGGGTCATCTCTTCCACACTTGGGCTGCCTACCTGTACGTCAGGTGCACTACTTCACTGAATAGTGGCCTTCCCCAGAAGAGAAGGCTGTTGAAATGGCAGGGCAGATGCTCAGCTCTGGGAAATGCCTGGCTGTGCCTGGACCGGCAGAGGGGAGCTGTGATGCCTTTAGGAAGCTTGTGCCTGGTGTTGAACTAAGTAAATCAAGTTAATCCTATGCTTTGTACCATAGTCTGGACTTCGGTGCTGTTCAAACAGCCGAATTTGCCAAGGTAATTCCTTCCCACCTGGATACTCAGAGGATCTCATGCCCAGACCCATGGCTAATATTGTGTCCACTCTTCCCCCCAATCACATAAGAGTAAGAGGTCTCTCAGTAAAGCATTCAGAAAATGGAACTCCCTTCTAGTCAAAACCCCTGTGTTTTCACCCCACAGGCAAAAAAACCCACTGTTCTTCTCACAAAGGGAATTCCAGGGGAAAAAAAAAAAAGGCATGTTGAGAGACCAAAACAGATTTCTCTGCTTCCTGGGTGCCCACCTGGAACAAACTTGTCATGTTCATTGTTTTTCCTCGGGGTGGGCAGTGAAACCAGCGGCACCCGTCCAGCTCGGCGCTGGTAAAGCAAAGAGCTGGGGACTTCCTGCGCCACAGTTGCCTCTTCCCTCCCAAGTGCCAGGTGCCCCCGGGGAAGGGTGGGATTGAAGGAAGCTGTAAGGAGGTCAGAAGCGAGAGCAGCCAGAAAATCATGGCTTGTCTTCTCAATAGCAGAGCTTAATCATTTCTACAGAAAGGGCATTTCTTCCAGGATATCATTCTAATATAAAATTTCCTATCAGATAACCCTAGCAGATGTCCTGAACTGGGTTTTCCTGACTGCTTTGTGTCAGCGTGGGAGGGAACATACAAAAACTCACCTCCACAGTGATTTGGGACAGACAAGTCCCAGAGAGTTAGGGATTATATTTTCAGAGTTGCAAAAAAGGACTTAGAGGTCCAAGTCCCCCTGAAATCCGTCGCCCTGTGTATCTTGTTCCAGTGATACATCCCTGGAACTACGAGTATTCAGCCGGCTTGAACATTTCCAGTAAATACCTGGAAAAACACCATCTGGGTTTCTCCTTTTCGATTTTCCTTTCCTTCCTTTCACCACAGTCTGCAGACATTCCAGTCTGGAAGGAGTGAGCGGGGCCACATCCGCAACCCAGCTTCAGTGCCTGCCTGACCTTCCGATCCAAAATGTTAACACCCAACTGAGGATCCATCTTTTCCCTTCTTTTCTGTTGTCGTGTTTGATATTTCTCAGTGATTCTTCCTAGATGGGCACAGCAGTCACATTCTGCTTTCAACTCTACTCAGATTCTTCACTGAGGAGTGACTCTGTGAACCCTGCTGCTTTCATTCCCGCCCCTGGCCATCTCCGGCATTCTTCCAACAGGCAGTGCCCTGCTTTCTTGCTGTTTGACTGAAGAACCGACTCAGGTATGCAGAAGACTTTGAAGAATATGAGTGAAAAGATTTCTTTAAATAACCGTGGCTTAGATAAGGAGAGGCAAACAGATGAGATTCGGGGCTTCCTGCTAGCTCAGTGGTGATGGGCTCATGCTTTGTCCTGCATTCCCCTAGCTGCCTGTCACCAGTTTTCCAGCCATTTCCTGGAAAGCAACCAACTGATTGTGTTCCCACTTTGCTATGGCCATAAACAATGACAAACTTGGCTCGTCTGGCACCGCTCTGCTGAGCTTTATCTGGGCCCCATTGCAAACCCGATGAAGAAAGCTCCATCCTGCCTAATTCTTTGCGTGTGGGCTGTAAATACCTGAAGATGTGTTTTGTATGAGTGAGGTGCCATGGAGGCTGTGACTTCCGTACTATTGCTTCTGGCAGTCTCATGCCAATTCTCCATAACTCACTTGGCAAGCTGGCAGCTCCCAGCATCTGAAAGCCGAAAATAGGAAAGGGCATTTGCAGCGCGGTGATATGATGTGTGCTTGGCTTTAAAAAGGATCACAAACTTAAGGCAGTGGAGAGCAAAAAGGCATACCATTATCACCATGGATATGTGACATTAAACAAACTATTTGTCACGATACACAGCTGACTACTTGCCAAATGGAACAGGATCTTCTTATTATTCATTGTTTTGCCCTGCAAAACCTGCACAACCACGAGAAGGAAAAATCTCCAGAAAGGTACTGTCACTTTTGTGACCATCCCTGGCCAGACTGGAGGTCCTGGTTCAACGGCCACTCCCAGACATCCACCTACTCACATGCATTTGAAGGCCAAAACGTGAAATTGTGGTGGGCACCCTACTTAATCGCTGCAGGAAACCAAGCTGCGGGATGAAGTCACTTCCTCGAGGTAACTCTTAACACTTGTAAAGCTTCCTGTCCTCCCAGGGCTTTGATTCCATCCCTGCTGTCCCCCACAGCTGGGGTGTCACAGCCGGGTGTTTTTCTGGCATCTTGTATGTGCCCCACCCACTGCCACCTGCCCGCATGGCTTTGCTAAGGGTTGCACCAGCCACGCAGGGCATTACCCTTCTCTCATCCACCACACCTTGCTGCACCTGGGAACCCAGCTCTGCCTCCACCCCAGCGGGAGACAAGGTGGAGCTAACCCTCCTTTTGGTTTCACCTTCATAGCTCACTGTGGCCAGGTAAGGGCCCACCCAAAAGGGGGCAAGAGGGCTGCCACATGGACAGCCATCTTGAAGCATCCCATTTGCCTGTGCCTCCCCAAGGAGAACCTCCTGCACCGCTGCGTCCTTGTGGAGCACGTGTAGGAGCAGAAACCCTACCTCAGCCTACGTGATGGCCACTTTGACCTCAAAAGAGCAGCACACAATGTCCTGCCTATTGCTGCCCCACTGGCATGCCCGTGGGCAGCTGAAAGGGAGAAAGCAGAGAGGGGGGAGCGGGAAGCCAGGCGAAGGCACTATTGAAAGTAGGCCATCATCCAGCACCTCCCTGCAGCAGGCCTCCCCCGGCCCCTCAGCGCTTGCCTGCTACTTCAGCACAGCCGCCCTTCCAAGAGGAGCTGGTGGATCTGGAGCAAGAGACAGGAGCGCCGGTCTTGGGGTGGGTTGCACACACGTGGCGCTGCCAGGGCGGTGCAGGGGATGTGTCCAGCCAGGGTGACCGCCTTTGCAAAGCGCCTACCCACCCATGCTCCGCATGGTCTGTTTTTCTTTGCCGTTCCAAGAAAAACATTCATAAATAATGCTAATAAACCCTACCAAACCGGGCAAGGGCAAGAGTGGGTTGGCACTCGCCCTGCACACCCCGGGTGGCTGTGGGGCACACACGGGGGG